>JBBPJU010001666.1:0-10756 GCA_038088875.1 Austroboletus festivus | reverse complement strand
ATGACTGCGCCCTTGTAATACGGGCGCCGCTGACTGTATCGTATGACGGAAAACATATGAAATAAAAGGATGAGTCACATGTTAAGCGTGAATAGGGGAAGTCTGAAATGAGAAAGCTTAACATTACCCCCTCCTCACGCTCGAACTCCGGTCGAGATTCGATCAGCGATTTTTGAAGCGCGAATGAACGACGATATGTCGGTTACCGTTAGCGTTTGACCTTTATATTGGAATATCGCTCCTTGTTCGGTTGACGCTATTACTTGGGCACCGTGCGAGGTGGCTGCTCTTATAAGCCTTTCGTCGCGCTTTCTCCATTCGAGTTCTTTTTCCAACAGGAGGGCTACTTCTCTTTCTCGAAGTCTTTTCTCCATTTGTTCGATTCGTTCGATGAGGTTCCTTTCTTCTTCTTCCGATAGTTCGTCATTTTCTTCTTCGAACGACTTGAACGCTTCGTCGTCGTCGTCTTCTTTCTCCAGTGGGTTTGACGCTACATCAGATGGGTCCCCTGGATCTTCTTCGATGTCTTCATTTTCTCTTTCTTCGTCTTCGACTTCGCCCTCGGGCCATGTCGTTACTTCCTCTCTTTTGGCTTCTTCCTTCTTGACTACTTCCCTTAATTCCTCCCGTCCGCAACACTTAGCTACGTATCTCTTTACTTGCGACTTCATCCGCGGCCATACGAATATCTCTTGGAGTATTTCGTTCGTTTCGTCGACGCTTCGATGATTATCGTCTTCGTCTAAGTGGGCCATAGTGATTACGTCGTGGCGGAGGTGGTGATCTTTTGGAACGTAGTGTTTTCCCTTGTACTTGATGTATCCGTTGTCGTACTCGGCTTGGCGACTTTTCGTCTTTAGTAGGTACCACACTTTCGGGTCTATTAGTCGATGATTTGCGCATGCCATACGAATTCGGTCGTTCATTCCTTCCACGGATAGATCTCGTTCATTTGAGATCGGTAGGGCTTCTTCTTCCTTTATCGGCGATGCTTCTCTTGACAGCGCTTCATTGATTCGATCGGCTATTGTCGAGACTTTTACGCCGGGCCTTTTGGGTTTGATGATTATTTCACAGTCGTCGCTGTCTAGGTGGATCGATGTGTCGAGTTGGCTTATCGCCCTGTGGTCGGATCCGCTATGGTCGGACTGGTAGGAGTCTGCGCTCTGCAGCAGATTTAGCCTCCTATCTGTGAAATGAAAATTTGTCTCTTTTTCTTTATACCTGTCGGTATTCTTTTGATACCTATCGGTATCCCTTTTCTTTTTATACCTGTCGGTATTCCTTTCGGTATTCCTTTTCTCTTTATACCTGTCGGTATTCCTTTGATACCTATCGGTATCCCTTTGCTCTATTACCCCCTTCTCACGCTCAGGCGTCCTCGACTGAGCTCTGTAGGCGAGAGTGCGCTGTTTGAGTTGACGACGAATAACAGCGTGATCGGAACAAGGAAAAATTTGTCTGCAAAACCTGCAGACATTCTGTTCTCGAGCTACTTGAAGGGGTAGTATCGGCGTTATTTCTCTTATAATCTCTCGGGGTGGGCGAGACTCTTCATCGTCAGAGTCGCTATCGTCGTCATCTTCCTCAGGGTTTATACACTTTTGATCGTGTGTTCTCGATGGCGGTAGTTTGACTATTGGACTTCTCGTTGATTTCGTATTGGTTCTATCGTTCCCTGGATTGAATTGTGCGGTTACAAGGGCGCACTGCCCAGGGGTCTTGTCAACCTTTACTACATCGGTCGGGGCGGTGAATTCCCTCCGAGTTCCAGTCTTTACTACACTCCTAGGGTCGACGACTTCCCTTGAGATTCTTTCAGGCAGTTTTACTTCGTGCTGGGGAAGTGGAGGGCTACTCCTTTTGCTTGCAATGCAAGCGGACATTGGCTCCATTCTAATAATGGCAGCCGGCGACTTTTCAGTTTTAGAACATGACGGTTCATCGCTTGGCAGTTTAGCCACTTGCTTAGGTGGTTCGATTCGGACGTCTTTCGGCGAGGGATCTATAATACCCGTTAAAGTTTTAGTTATCCTCGGTCTTCTTTCGTCATCTATTCTTTTTAGCGGGGTTCGGGCGTATATCGTCGATCCTGCTACTGATTTTTGACACTGAGCTTCTCCCCGATCGCATACGTACGCCGGTACAGCATCTTCTATCTCCGCGGATTCGGTCATCAGGCACCAGGTAGTGCGATGCTTGCGATTTCCACAATTGTGGTGTTCGCATAACTGGCCTTCATCATTTGACCATCTCGAGGGGATATCGGTACGAACCGCGTTCTCGTTGGCTATAGCGTTCTTGGATTTGATTATGGTAACGGGCATTGTCGAAGACTAATCCCTTCTTTTTTTTAATGTCGACGATAAGGGGGAGCGAGTAGAGTATATCGGTGACGATTATCTCTTTTTAAGATAGACTTCGCGAAGGGTCCTCTATACTTCCTAGACTTCCCTTCGTTACTAGGATTAATGATGATCGTCGATCGTCGAGCTTCGAATAGTCAAATCCCTTTCCTACTAACACTTACACCTCGATGGTTGTCCGCAACGTATCTCGAAAGACTACGAATACGGGTCAAAGAAGTGGGTGCGTTCCAACAAGGGACTATTAAAAACGAAGCGTATGGACCGAACCGTTCGCTTTGTCAGATCCTGTAGAGCAGCGCAGGCGCTCAGCAGCCTATGCAGAACTCCCAGCCGATAAGACCGTGTGCGGGAAGGGGAGCGATTACGGATCGCAGGGTCTCTTGATCGGATGGTCACTTGGGTAACCAGAGCCTCTGTTCGCCCAGATTTGCTATTGGAGCGACCCGGCGATGCGCAACACCCTGTACGATATAGAAAAAGAGGAAAAGAATAACTACCCTTTGGTTTTCACCGTAGAGCAGCGGAGGGCTAAGGGCACAAAGAGTGTGCACCCCTAGGCAAGACTTGATGGTCGGAGAACGTGGAACAGTGAGCACAAAAGAGCGTGCGCTCGCTGGCGAGGATAGCAGTGAAAAGGAAAAGGTGGGCACGTTTGGAATAATGTTATGCACAAACCTCGAACCACGCTAAGAGTGAGCGCAAGTTGTTGGGATGACGAGTAAATATTCCAAACGTAGGGAAACACGTATTCTACAGGCGAGATCTATATAGTGTATCGAGGAGCGTGACTGGTGATGGTCACGACAATCGCGAATAGAAATACCCTATGACCTCATATCGTACCATAGAACGTCGTAGAATGTCGTGGAATGTTGTAAATATAGTGGATGACTGCGCCTTTGTAATACGGGCGCCGCTGACTGTATCGTATGACGGAAAACATATGAAATAAAAGGATGAGTCACATGTTAAGCGTGAATAGGGGAAGTCTGAAATGAGAAAGCTTAACATGTGAACGACTACGCCCATGCTTCTAGTGCTGCCAATTGCGACACCTTGGATGAATCTGACATGGGAAGCAGCATCAGAGACATGGGGTAGAATATTTTGCTCGCGAGTGGGCGTGTAAAGGAAGTACATGTGACAACTTACGAGTTTGCGCACCGTACTCTCCGGAATCGAAAAAAAGGAACGAGACAAAAATTAATCGACGCCAGCAGGATTCGAACCTGCGCCCTCAAAGAGGAACAGATTTCTAATCTGTCGCCGTAACCACTTGGCTATAGCGCCTTGTTTGTAATTGATACTCTTCTAAACATCACTCTAATTTCTATTTACTATTCCAAGTACGTGCAGTATCAAAATTGACTTGCTACAACTCTTCATCATGTTGGCCTGCCGTCCCCGGCCACACCGCCTTGCGACGCTTCCATTATTTCGCCCATCTCCCGGTCGTTCCACGTCCTCTTCTGCATCCGTCACCTCCTCCGAGCCCACCACCTCCACTTCTTCCGAGCCGACCTCGTCTACGTCCCGACCCGCTTCCCAACCTCAAGACTCCATCTTTTCCGCGCCCGAATCCCCATGGGACCACGTTTTTTCAGACATCGACCCCAACCCACCTCTCTTGCCTCGCTCGCCACGCGCACAGAGCTCCAACCCCGGTCCTGACTTTTCCTCTCCTTCCGGGCGTAAAACCCAAGGTCAAACATTTCAAGCTGAAGGAAGTGGCTCCCACTCACGTTCGGGACCAGGGATCATCCAGCGTTCGTCGAGGGTGAGACAACAGCGCGCCTCGCTCACGGCACGAGAGATGAGTGTGTTCGACGAGATGTTTGACATGATATTCGACGCCGTATCCGCGCGGGAGGGAAAAACCTCCAAACAGTCGGCTGGGCGGATGCCCTCTTCCGTTACCCACTCGTTTTCGGGTCAGACCCCGAGTATTGGTCGTTCAAGCACTCCAGCCAATGATATCTTTCGCACATTACGTCGTCACACGTCCCGTGTTCGATGGACCACCGCCATCGACGAGGAACTGGACCGTAAAAAGGAAACGATGGAGTTATTTAATACGGATCACGATCTGTTTCAGTGGGTGATGCAAGAGGTGTTTGGGGAGTCACAGCGGTGGGACGAAGAAGCCAAGAAGGCCATTGCCGCGTCAAATGCGAATTCAGGCACCACCAAGGAGGAGGGGAAAGGAAGGGAACGGTCTACGGGGGTGGATTCCTCTGCCGCAACTACGTCATTGCCATCACCACCAGCGTCGTCAACATCATCTCCGTCGGTTTCGAGTTCGGCCAAGGAACATTCTGTAAATCCGTCCATCTATCCCCACCTTATCGCACACGCCATGCGTATCTTTCGAACGACTTTTTCGAATCCGTCGCTTTCGCTCGCTATTTTCAACCATGCAGCGCGCGTGTCCATTCCATCTTATGTCTTTGGATGCACAGCACCGGCTTACAATGAATTGATTGAAACCAAATGGCGAGGATGGGCCGATTTGGAGGGGATATGTAATGCACTCGAAGAAATGAGAGCGAACGGGGTGAAAATTGATGGGAGGACACGGATTGTGGTAGAAAAAGTGAGGCGGGAGGTAGGAGAGGCGCGGCCGGCGGAAAATGGGCTCGAGTCTAAGAGCAATGGTGCAGAGGATGTCCAAGTCCATCATCTCGCAAGAAGGGTCTGGAATGAACTAGGAGAAACAGAGGTGATGCGTCTACTACATCGCATCGAGAAAGTCGCACTCCGTGACCGGTCTCGCAAGACCACATCAAGCCCACATGAAGAGTCTTGGAAGAACGCGGCCCTACGGCCCGGTAAAGATGACGGATGGAGCTTTGATGAATGGGACAAGGAAAAGAAGACTGGGAATATAAGAATGCAGAAGCGAAGGACGAAACCTAGATCGCAAGACGAGGAGGTTCCCTCGCACACGCTGTCAGACAAGTGGACAGTCTTGGGCACATCGGAGGACGGTGCTGAAGCGGCTTTCCGCTGATCTCGATCTGGCTACCCAACTTGGTGCTGGTTTACTTTTACTTTCCTACCTGTTTCGTTCACACTACACAGCTTCATTGTACTTATTGGTACCCTTTGTGCACGCATAATTTCTCGGGTGCGCCGCATCTTGATTCTTGATGCAAGTGTCGGTTACCAATATTTTACGTTCCAAAATGCGCCACCGCGGGGGATGCGACTGAGTGACCAATTCTCGCTTCCGGGTCAAGTGGTGCAATATGGCAACTGCATCGGTCGAGCCCACGCGTCAGACTGGCAGTGCACAAAGAAGGGACTTATGAAGTAGGCGTGAACAAGGCATTCATACTTGGGAAGTTCTTGCCCACACAGCGAGACGAGGGCTGTGTAGTGCATGCATGTATTGACGGGATAACCCGGTGTTGAGCTGTTCCCGCTCGACAAATAGTCCGATGGCGTCGCTTCTGGCGTCGAATGGCGCATATAGGGACTTGAATGGATGATACGACAATGATCCGTCAGTGGTGGATGACTGATGCGACGCGCCACTGAGCGCGGTGGGGCTGACGACGTCAATGGAACGAGCCAAGTCCCGTGGGGCTGTAGGGCTGGATGGCTGGATGGAAGGCCGGTGCGGAAATAAATGGTGACCTCGAGGACGATTTCATCATATAAACAAGACCCGTGGAAATATAAAATTAAATAAATAAATAAAAAGAAGCCGTACACTCGGCAGGGGGTGGCAGTGCGGGATTGGGGATGTTCCAGATCCAGACTGTGGAACTTTTCAATTTCTCAGCGCGCGCGACCAAACCTTTCTTTCTTTTTCTCTCTCCACGACCGCCACCATCGTCCCGTCTAGTTTGAGTCCGTCTGTGACACCCCCACATATTCCGAATGCGCAACACCATCGATATCGCAAGGCACTCTCCAGAACCTACCTTTCCTCCTACACTCGCAGATCTCAGCAGAAAGGCATCCGTCATATCATCATCCTCCGACTCCGAAACGAGCACAAATACCGTACTTAGGACTCCACGACCACGACCAACCCGCACATTTTCATCGCCCCGTTCCCGCAGTCCACACTCACCAACCTCACAGTCCGTTCGACCGCCACCTGCGTATCTGACGAGGGAACTCGGCATATCGGAGGAGGCAGAGCATCGGGATCTCGTGCCGGACGCTCTTCTGGTACCCAGATCAAACCAAGCCCGCTCGAAATCGCGTAAACGGTCCAGGTCACGGAACCCGTCTGCAAACACGCGTCTCTCGGCTCAGGATTTTGTATTTGGGGAGACATTAGGCGAGGGATCGTATTCCACCGTGCGTACAGATGCCGTGCGCTCGTTGCCGTGACCATGCTGATAACTCGTATGTAATACGTCACGTTTCCACAGGTGATGCGCGCGCGGTACGCCCGCAGCGGTCAAGACTATGCCATCAAGATTCTAGACAAGAATCACCTTATTCGCAAAGAGAAGATGCTCGTCGCTCTTGCTGAGAAGAATACCCTCGTGAGACTCGGGGCTGGTCATCCGGGTATTATTCACCTTCACTGGACGTTCCAGGACGAATGGAGTTTATGTGCGTTCTCGATTGCTTGACACAGAATGACTCACCAAGCTATGGCTAGTCTTTGTATTGGATCTCGCACCAAACGGCGAGATGCAGTCGCGGATTTCGCGACTGGGATCATTGTCGTTGGATTGTGCTAGGTATTATTCAGCGCAGATCGTTGATGCTATCGAGTACATGCACGACAAGGATGTTATCCATAGGTGTGCTTCTCCGTTCAACGTTCATGACATAATCACCCGCTCAAGCATCTCCGATTACAGGGACCTTAAACCTGAGAATCTTCTTCTCGACGGCGAATTCCGTATAAAGATCACCGACTTCGGAACCGGGAAAATTCTTGAAGACGGCCGTGAGTTTTTCCTTCCCTCGTCGTATCTATGCACGTACCCACGGATTTGTAGGAGAACGGGCAAATTCGTTTGTAGGTACCGCTCAATATGTCTCTCCGGAACTCTTGGAGCGGAATGAGACGTCCAAGAGGTACACAAGCCGTAATTCTCTGTATATCTCAAAGATCTAATCTTCTCCTGTAGCTCCGACCTTTGGTCACTCGGCTGCATCGTCTTTCAGATGATATCGGGCAGATTCGCTTTTCAGGGACTCTCTGAATATCTCACGTGGCAAAAAATCAAGTCCCTGGATTATTCTTTTCCGTACGGTTTTGACGAAGACGCCAAGGATTTCGTAAGCAAACTTCTGGTGTGCTATCGTCGTTGACCTGCTCTTTATGGACACGCTGACCCCCCTGTCCCGATTCCACCAAACATAGGTCCGGGATCCAGAGCAGAGGCTCGGCGCATCTCGAACGCCGTCATCGCCATCGCCTCTTCGCACCCACCCCTTTCTCGCATCCATTAACTGGAATAAGCTGTGGATTGATCCGGCACCTCCCCTTGAACCAGGCCTAGTAAGGAAAGAACTCCCGAAACAGGCAGATAACAAGGACGCGGAGGATTCGCGGTGGAATGATATCGGCACCAAATGGGATGTCCTTGTCGGTGGAGGGGACGATGCTGATGCAGATGAATCCGAGGGTACCGAAGTGAACAGTAGCCAAACCACGACTATGCACGGTGATTCGCCCGTCGAGGACGATAGGATGGGATGGGCAAAGGACGCCCATGGTCCCGAGTTTGAGAAATACAAGCTCAAGAAGACGGGCACGATTAAGCGCGCATCGCGCATCATAGAGGAAGGACCCAAAGGGGAACTTCCGGACTATGCCCCCCCTTTGACTGATTCAAACCCGAGCCCTGTGAGCGCGAACAATAACGACGTGGATGTTATCCCGGTAACAGCCAAGGAGGCGGACAAGGAGATGTCCTCGTGTACCGCAATACCCCAAACGCCCGCATTGTCCTCGGCATCGATTCCACTACCCGCGCCTTCGACGTCGCGCAATAACAATGCACCGGAATCGGGCACTAGTTCGTCGGATGGCAGTCCACCCGACAAGTCGGTCGTTGTTGCTGCGATTGCTGCTCTAGAGTTGGAACGAGGACGGAACAGGGCATTGACGCCGGTACAAGGCAATGGAAGGCCGCGTGATTCGGAGTTGTGAGTGCAGCCTCTCCTTTTCCGACCCATATAACACCGCGTAATGGTTGTCATAGTGCTTCGTTACTACTTCCCGGGGAGGTAATTCTATTTAGCACGCGCGTCGAGGCACGATCGCCCAAACGGCGGGGGAGCAGGCTAAGGCTCCCGATCAGTGTGTCGCCCATCCGAGCCAAGACGAGACAGCTCTTGTTGACGACACATCGGCTACTGTGTGTCAAGCTGCGCGTCGAAGGTGGCGTCAGCCTCAAGTCGGAGCTCAGTATGAGGAAAGGCGTCAGCTTGAGTCCTGGTACGGAAAAGTCATCGAAAGACAAGGACAAGGACAAGTCTGTTGTCGAGAGCGCGGAACGTAAGAGCGAACGCGAATTTGTCGTGCTGACGGTACGTTTCCGTTTTCTTTCCGGAGCCGGCTCTGTGCTAATGCGCTGGAATAGTCGACACGATCACAGTCGTATGCAGCGGACACGGATACCGTCGCCTCGCAGTGGATCGACAAGATCAATGCTGCGCTATCTTTACCGCGGTCCCCAGGATAATTGCCCGATGGTCTGACCGTGTATGGTTCCATTATCCTTTCCTTCTTTTTTTCGTCCTTTCCTCTTTTTTTTCTGAGACATTGGCACCCCAACGAAGATGGTAACCATCCTGATCCACCCTCCACGCAACGCATCTCCAAACAGACTTTAATAAATATGTCTAGTATGTTTATACTGAGTTAGATTCCTTCTCTTTTCATTCCCTTTATATATCAAGAGCTCCGTTGATCGACATTTGCATTGTAGACGCTTGATACACTGGCGCGTCGGATTTCCTCGTCTCTTCTCGTTCTCTTTTTATGAAGGTACCTCTATATCGTATCGTATCGTATCCTACATGTTTGTTTTCTACTAGTCGGTCGGATTTTGTGTGGGGTTTGGGGGTGTGCGTATTTTATGTATATGCATATCGCCGTCACTTGAATCATTGGTGTTTTTATCGATTGCGCGTGAGGAGTCTCCGGTGCTGTCCTACTTGAGCACCCTTTTTTTGCGCACGGACTCACGTGGAGGATGAAGCAAGTTTGAAGGTGCTCCACGATAAGTAGCCTATCATTGCTTCCGGAATATGTAGGTCGTCGAGATCCTTGTCTCGGAGAACCACGGAAAAGGAGATGTTCGGCCGTGAACATGGCGAAATCTCTGGGAGGGGGACGAAGGCGTGCGCAAGCAGTATAAAGAGACCTAGGTTACTAGGCCCAAGGATGCTCAGTTATAATAAACATGCGTCAGTCAAAAACAGCCCAATGATCAACACTTCCATTTTCCGATTGGACGTGGTAATGGGAAACGAATGCAAGCAACGTTACGGGGGTGAAACGAATGCCGGTGACGTTTTGACCGGGCGAGAACAACTACCTGGAGGTAAGATGTCAGAGAGATGTATTGCAAAATGACGCCTACAAGTCCGTGGTCCTATCACCGAAAGAGTGCCAGTACTAGATGTCGTTTGCGTGCTACGAGGAGGAGAGGTGGGCACTTTTGAGCCTAATGCAGCATCAGTGCCAACAAGAGTCGATGTCTCAAATGTCTCGGAGACTTTTTTTCGCCCACTGCCCTCTTTGCCAACTTTATGAGAACACGCTTACCATCGTCCTCGAATAATTGGCGTCCGCTCTCAGTTCGATACAACAATTATACTTTTCAAAGTGATAACGTAAAATGGTTCCCACCGCCGGTTGACTGAGGAACCTGGCCCTGGCATTATTCTGTGAAAGGAGAGGGAATTGTAAGCACCATAGGGTGAGTACCTGTTGTAACGCTTGTAAAAGGGATGGACGACGTTGGATCATATGAGCGATCGGCATGATTGTCTTGATAGGCTCAAACTTGCCAAATTTATATTCTCGGATAAAAAACACTGCCCTAGACCTCTTGTCTATCAAAAGGAACGGAGTTATGTAAAAAAAAAAAAGTCAGATCGTATATCAGTATCTGATTCCGTCTCCTTTTTTTTCCTAGTGTGGCCTACCTAAATCGCATTGGTGCGCTGGCTGATAGGTTCCTTGTCTATGATCCGAACGGGGATCTTATTCTGCGGTGGCATTGACCAGCCTAGTACACCGAACAGGGTCCACATTAGCGATTTGGCATTACCAATGACATGAGCAATCGGAGGCAGACTGACCAGGGCACAGCAGAGGGTATCACAATAATGCGACGAATCGAACGTGTGCGAGAGGACTGTTCAAGTATGTGAATCTGCTTCGAGCCATCTTTCAC
>JBBPJU010001665.1:0-10761 GCA_038088875.1 Austroboletus festivus | reverse complement strand
CTGATCTTCCCCCTAGCAATGGCTTTGATAGTATTATGGTTGTGATCGACCATGGCCTTACTCGGGGGGTAATTTTCATTCCAACAAACAAAACTGTATCCGCAGAAGGAGTAGCATCACTTTTCTTCCATCACATTTTCAAACAATTCGGACTTCATGACAAATGTATCTCTGATAGAGGCCCTCAATTCGCCTCAGCATTTGCCAGAGAACTTGCATGCCTACTTGAATATGATATCACCCTCTCCACCACTTATCATCCTCAGACTGATGGAGAGACAGAACAAGTAAACCAAGAGCTGGAAAACTACCTACAGATATTCTGCACTAATCAACCAAACAAATGGATGGACCTTCTCCCCATCGCTGAATTCCACCACAACTCTACCACTCACTCCACCACAAAACAAATGCCATTCTCCACCATGATGGGTTATAAACCATGCTTCTATCCCCCACTCGGAAAGACCTTCCTTCCCACCACAGAAAACCAACTGAAAATCTTAGAAAACACCAGAGAGGAAGCCAAAGCTGCCCTCATCTTATCTCAACAATCCATGATGAAGGAAACATGATCAAACTTTAAACCCTGGAAAATAGAAGATAAAGTTTGGTTATCAAACAAAAATTTAAAAATTCCATACATCTCCCAAAAGCTTGCACCAAGAAGAGAAGGACCCTTTGAGATTCTTAAGGTTTTCTCCCCACTTACATATCAACTGAAGTTACCACCCACTTGGAAGATTCATGACATCTTCCATGCTTCTCTTCTTTCCCCATTTACCCAAACGGAGGAGTATGGAGTTCCATTTACCTCACCACCCCCAATGGAGATAGATAACAAAGAAGAATATGAGATTGATCAGATAGTGGCACATAGGGGCCCACCTGCTTGCTGTCAATATCTTGTCCAATGGAAAGGATATCCCTCTTTAGAAAATACCTGGGAACCAGAAAGAAACTTCACCAACGTGGACTCTATCTTGAAAAACTATAAAAACCTTCATTCCCTCTAACAATGCATTCAAAGCAACCCACCTGCCGACTAGATTTCTATCTCTTCACACTTACATCTCATACTCTCAATAAACAAAAGAAAAAGAAACTTCACCAATTCTCTCACATCTCCATCTTCAAACCAGGCTGATGAATCCATTTCTGTCAAACTCACAAAGAAGAACATGCCTTCTTCTATACTATCGCTTATTGTCCCTATCACACATCCCCCTGGTGACTTCACGGTGGCGTATTCTGATCAAACCCACATTGATCCCCTTTGCGCTAGTTGCCCCTTCCTCTATAATTCTGTTATCCCTTCTTCTTTTCCCATCAATATGAATGTTTATCTTTCTTCTGTCTCAGACATTTATATCATAGATACTCTTCTGATCTTGGAACGTCACAGACTCTATGCCCTATTCCTTGATACTCCAACCACCCTCTAACATCTTCTCAACCACAATGATCTACAGTTCCCTTCCCCCCTCCTCATGACCATCTTCTCCTACCACAGCCTCGCAGTACTCCACAATGTGGCAGCCACATCACCCAACTTTCCCAACAACACAACTAATGCCTTTGAAGAGTCCATTGAGCACATCCTGGACACCCTCCACCACCTCAACTTCGACTGAACCATCAGCTCACTCCCAGCCATCCTCCTTATCAACTTTGTTGAAAGAGTGTTCCAGGATCAGCCCCAAGTTATTCAACTCAGAGGATATCACTCTGGAAGATATTATCGAAGTATCATCTGAGCTTGTGCTGGAAGTTTCTCTGATGCAATTATTGCGCCTAACTGGGTCCCCCCACTCCTACGCCATGGCCCTAGCAGAAGGAATCCTCATTCCATCCCATCTTCTACCTGATCATCTTCTGAGGAACGAACAGACCAACTCCCCCTCCCCATCAGACCTCCCCTTATCGATCGAATCGATGAACCCCCTACACCAGCTAGACAGCTGGTACCTAGACAACCTTATCCCTCTCTTCACTGTTGACTCTGCAAGGCAGACAACCATACTGTTACAGAACGATGGCAGAGGCCGCCTACGCCGTATCCAGAGGAGCTAGATGCTCCATCTTTTTCTTTTTCTTCAGGTCACTTTGCGGAGATGAGAGATGACTTCTCCTTCTCACTAGCATGGGGGGAGTCATTAGAGCACTGGAGCGCATCCCCGCCACCCAACCCGGACAACCAAGAGAACGTTCCCCCGGGGAACGATGAGTGGTTCACTTGGGACGCGCAGGAGTTGTACGACTACGTTCGTAGGCGCGAGAACACTTTCCCGTTCTGGTTCGATTAATTCTTTTATTTATTTTCGCTGATCTTCTTTGGGATATTCGATCTATTCCACAGCCTTGTTAGTTACCTCATCCACCCATACCCGCTCCACACTGCATCCGCCGGATTAGGTATTACGTCCTTTCTTCCCGATAGATCTCATATCCCCTTTTTGGTCCTTTAGGAGTCCTTCCCACGTCCGTGGGAGTATTCCCATGCACTGCCCTTCTTCCCCTTTTCTCCATAGGCAGTGCATGCCGTTAATTACGGTATTTACGTACAGATCTCATCTTGATGGAGACCGACCCATCTTGATGGATCTCTCAGGACGCTTACCCCTTTCATTGCCTCTCTTATGGCAAGCTCTATCTATCCTTAGGAGGAAGTCTTACCTAATACTTCCGAAAGCCTATATAAGCGCCCATGTACCTTACTACTATTCCTTAGTTAGATTCTACGCAATCCAACGTGGAGTCTGCTGTACCTTTGAGCGCGGAGGGTTCTTCGCTCATCGAGAGAGTTCTACTGAGACATTGTCTCAACGCTCGTTATATCATCTACGATCTCGGCACCCGCGCCAGGGAGAACGTTCTTGCAACACTTATATGCCGCTGCCCTCGCCTAGGTTACGTTGACCACGTAATCGCCAAGTCCATCGGGCTCCGCGTACTGCGTTCCGTATCACATACCATCAGGGCTTATCGCTCCTATGTCTGCCCCCACTGCAACCTCTCTGCTCCTGGACATGGTCCTCACAGATGTCCAGACCGCCCCAGATCCCCAGGGTCAGAGAACAAGGACAGATCTATGGTGTGAATTGGGGTTTCAGCTGTATGATGGAGGTAATGTTATGATTCTCGATAGGGATTATCTTGGTCATCAGAAGGACTGTCATTGTACTACCTGTTGGTTATGGATGGAAAATGGATATGATGTTGATGAACTGGACCCCCCACTGGAAGAAGAACCAGCCTGGCCTCTGGCTGATGAGTGGATGGAGTAGTAGGCTGAAAGTTGGACGACGAATCCCCTATTTTCCAATTTGATACCCAAAAGCTGAGTTCCCCTTTCCACCTCAGTATTGGGGACATTTTAGGTCGTTGATCTACTTCAGATCTTCTATCAATGACTTCTCTGTTGATTTTACCAACATTTCGGCTCTCCTCATGGAGGCCTCATGTTTTATCTTGTATTTGATTCATTCAGTATGTCAGGCATCACCAGCCCCTTTTCATTTACCTTATTCTCAGACTACCTCATTTCCTTGCCTCATGTGAGGTGTAGCATTTGTGGATCTTGATCTGCAGTGCCTCTTCCCTTCCATATGAGATCTATACCATTGGGGATCACTATAAATATGGTAGCCTTCTGTACTTGTAATCTCAGCTAGATCTACGCAATCACAAGTGTGGTATCTAGTTTCCTCAGTGTGAAAGAGTCACTGCAGTGAACCACTAGGATTTCTATTAGTCTTCGCACTACTATTGAGTGTGTGCTGCAATAAAGGATCAGACTAGGTGTCGTGCTTGTCCAGCATAACACCTATGAAGGCTACTCAAGAGAGGCTGTTCACCCATCATCTACTTGTCAAAAGGGATAGTGAAGACAACATTTGATTTCAACTCTCATGGAATGCTGACACCATTGACCTGTGGCTGTGCCAACTTCTGCCAAAGCCCTTCAAATGGCTTTCAATGGTCCATCACTGGCATATCTGGGAGGTCTCTCTTTGTTCTTGAGCATGAAACCATCTCTGGCAGCGACCTTGATGAAGTTAAGGGCACATCTGGGTGCCATTGGTTTACATTCATGATTATAGCAAGCAAGTTGTTATCTTTGCTATCCTAAACCAATATCTAACTGGATGGTTCAACACATACTATCCACTAGTTCCTCAGGCTCCCATCCCTGAAAGTGTGTATTGTTATTGGAAGTGCACAAAACCAAAGGTTTTCAAGTCTGAGTCTCACAGCCTGCACTTGGGCTCCTCCAAACCCCTTCAGCTATTTGGTCCCTTGGACTCTTCAAATTCAGATGGTCCCCTCTCTAACTCCAAATATGCTGGCAACTCGAACCATGACATTCTGTTGCTATCTGATTCTGACCTGGAGGCACCAGCTGACAAGACTCAGACTGCAATTCCAGGCCAGTTCAAACTTGTTTAGATCAATGATCTCTTTCAGATCTTCTATCATTGACCTCTCTGTTAATGTATCAATACTTCAGCTCTCCTGATGGAGGCCTCATGTCTTTATCTTCCATTTCCCCTATCCAGTATGTTGGACATCACCTGCCCCCTTTTCAGTGACCATACTCTTGAACTACCTCATTTCCTTGCCTCATGTGAGATGTAGCACTTATGGATCTTGATCCTACAGTGCCCCTTCCTATATCCAGAGTTATCTAGTGTGGTGGCAGATTTACCCCCTTTGGTTGAGTACTATAAATATGGTAGCCTCTGTACTTGTAACCTCAGCTAGATCTACACAATCACAAGTGTGGTGTCTAGTATCCTCAGTGTGAAAGAGTCACTGCAGTGACCATATCCATAGGATCTCTATTAGTCTTCACACTATTATCGAGTGTGCGCTGCAATAAAGGATCAGACTAGGTGTCACGCTTGTCCAGCATAATACTAATCATCATTCTTGCATATCATATCATTTACATACTGGCATGCACTGCCAATTCCCACCTTGCTAATCAGTTACTACTGTGCATGATGACCTTACTGCCCCCCCCATACATGATCACTCAAATGATGATATCATTGTTTATGAAAAGTTGCACATATTTTGAAAGAGTTGTGTGCCCTCCAAAAAAGAGTTGTGTGTGCTTGCTCAGTATGTGTGATTTATTGTGCACTTGTTACGTGTGGTCCAAAAAAGAGTTGCACACACTCACTCAGTATGTGTGTGATTTATTGTGCACTTGGGATGCCATACAAGTCAAGTGCAGAGAGGGAGATCATCAAGCACAATTTGCATGATTATCAGGTGGTAATTAGTTTTGTCAACTGTTGAAACTTCAAATTTAGCCCCTAGTTGTAATGCGAACCTAAACTTGAAAGATAAAACATGTTTTTTTCGTCTGTCAAAATACCAAGTTCAGGCTGGCGTGCAGTTTGCATTTAAACTTGAATTTAGAATGTAATTACGATATTCAAAGTTTCGACGCACATATGAATGCTGCAGAAACTTCATATTTAATCTAACATTTAGAGCGTGCCTACACGTTCGCCCATATGCAAAGTTTTCATCATCGTGTTTTCTCCTGGAAAAACATCAAATTTCGCCAGCAACTGAATGTTGAATTAAATTTTAAGTCCTGTTTTCACGTTTTGGATGACATTCAAGCTCAATTTAAATTGTGCAAATCCCACCGTGTAAGTAAAAGTGTTGCGCTCATGGCCGAAAGTGTTGCGCTCACCCAAAGTGTGTTGCGCGCTCACTTGAAAGTGTGTCGCTGACTTTTGGTGCATTTGGGACGCCATACTAATGTGCCCATAGATACATGTTAACACAAATGACCCTTTCCGGAAGGACCACAATTCCACATGCGCATCTTCAACACCCGGCTCGGGGATCACGACTCTATGGCAGCCTGTAACACTACCACCGCGCTCGCAGACCCCGCAACGACCATCGCAGCCCCAACGTCCCCCACGGTCCGCCGCATCATCTCTAATCCAGCCCCAGGCTGATAGGTTTCTGCCAGCTTCTTCATCTCGGCGTGATGGCTCTCGTTCACGACTCTCCTCGAGCGGCCCGTCACGATCAGCAAGCGCGACGCCGACAAGGAGTTTTCGCGCAGCGCCCGGGTCTGCTGAATCGCGGCGTGAATGAGCGTAGGCGAATGTGCTTCGGAAAAGTGGATGCGTGCTCGGGCTTGTCGAAGGGCGGCATCGATCATGCTCGGGTTGGTGGGGTTGGGAGCATCAGTGGAGAGCGGAGTGGCGTAGCGCGACCAGACGACAGTATCAGCCGCTTCGGATTGGAGACGAGTTTCGGCTGTCGGTAGACCGTAGACCGTATCTGGGAGTGCCATCGTCTGAGTCGTCAAAGTGAACGAGCGTGAAAGTTAGTCCACGCAAGGAATCAGCGAGAAAATACACGCACCGGCGTCAGTGGTGTCAACTCCCTCAAGCCATTGACACTTGTATCCACCGTGATCCTGTCCTTGTCACCCACATGTACCATCGGTACCCTTTGCAGGCCCACATCGATACCCAGCACACTTTCCCTCTTGACCATCTTGACCACCGTCGCTGTCACCCTTGGGTTCAAACATAGCTGCACCACAAACTCAAGTGCGAGCCGATCGTCGGGTCCACCGAAAAAAGGCATGAATACGTGCGTAGGCCCACTTGCGCCCATTCGGACGTCCGTCCCCTGGGCATGATGGGGATGATGAGAATGGTGATCATGATGGTGACCGCTTGTGTCGATAAAGAGTGCCACATCTGTTTTGCTTCGTGCAAACACGCCCCGCACGAACTGGGAATGAGTCGCCGAGAGCGACATGTCGGCTTTGCTCCCCGAACTGCCAGAAAGCACATCAAATGGGTTGTGCTCGGACTTGGAATTCTTGGGGGTCGTGACCGTAGCCCCACCGCTCATATCAGGCGTGTCCCAAGCACCCGTCGTCGGTACAGCCGGTGGCAACCACGGTAACAAAACGAGGTGTGATGCATGTCTCTGCGCATGCTCAGCAACGCTATTCGAAAAATCATCGTACGGTACGACAGACAAGGACGTCGTCACCGCCAGCTCATTGAGCTCGCCAAACATGCGAAATATCCCGAGTACGGGGTCCGTGTGGATCAAGCTGTCTGCCACCGACGACTTCATCATGGCAGACGTCCGGTCCGAGAGCTCGATTAGCTGGAGCGCTTCCACCCTCACGTCGGGCATCTTGAGCTTGTCCATCATGTTGCACGTCGCCGTCGTCGTGGATATGACGTCTGAGGGGGGACTGCGCGGTGGAAGGACGAGTTGCGTGAATGCCATGGCACCCGGAACCGACTCGAGTTTGTCGAGCACAACCGTGAAGCGGTGGCGCCATGAATTTTCTTCCATAGTAAAGGATGCCTTCTCGTCGGGCAGCCCACTGTCATCACCTTCTACGGCTAGCGTGGCCGCACCAGCCGGAATGCGGCGTTCAAGGGGGTACAGTACCATAACAAGGGGGGTGGTGATAAACGTTAGCGTCAGTGCCTCGAGTACGAACATGGAAAAGACCCTCTGCGAAAGAATCCCTGCCTGAAGCCCCACATTTAGGACGATAAGCTCGAGAAGACTGTCATGGGAAGTGAGCAGGGGGAGAGGTGACAAGAATGGTCGGTAACGAACCCCTTACAACTCATTAACGCACCGATCGTGCTTGCATCGCGCCAGCTATAGCCTGCGAGTCTGGACGCGATTGTGCATCCGCCAAACTTGCCAGTAAAGGAAAGACAGATAATAGCAATAGTAAAGGCCCAGGTGATCCCTGTCAACAGAAGGTTAGCAAACACGTAAACGGAGCTTCCCTAGCACTAGGCTGACCATTATCGAGCAAACCTAGATTCGTGTTCAGGCCAGACAACGCAAAGTACTATGATCGTGTTGAGTATGATACCGATGACGAGAATGAGAAACGTACGAGCGGAAGAAAGACAATTGTGACCATATCTTCAAGTTTCTCTGTCAGGGCAATCGCGAGGCCACCTTCCCGCGGAACCACGAGTCCTGCAAGAAATGCACCTACAAGCAAATTAGACGAACGCGGACATTACAACCGGAAATTACATGCATACCAAAGATGGCGTTTACACCGATAGCATCGGTGAAGAAGGCGGATGACCAAACGAGAATCATAATGACCGTCATGTAAAACATGGTGGGACCGTTCTCGATGCTACCCGTCATGTGCGCTAACCTCCGCATGACGATCCTGACGGGCAACAATAGAAAGATGGCGAATGCGATACAGGCGAGCAAGATCCACAGCGCGACCAGGCCAGAACCAGCATTGACAAGCGCAACGCCCAGGGCGAGCAACGTCCAACCGATAATATCGTTGGCAATACCTGCTGAGAAAACGATGATACCGATGTGTGTGTCCAGCAGCTTAACTTCAGTCAGGATACGACAAAGAATTGGAAGTGCAGTGATGGAGTAGGCGACGCCCGTGAACAGCATGAAGTGGGTAAAGTGGACCGAAGAACTGATGAAGCGGTGGTGCAAGGGGATGGAGAGAAGAGAACCAAAGCCAAAGGGAAGCGCGATACCAGCCAGGGATACGACGGTCGACATGCGCGAGTTGCGCTTGATCATGCTGGTATCGATTTCAAGCCCAACGAGGAAAAGAAAGAGGCAAAGACCGATGTTAGCTACGAGCGACAGATAAGGGAGAGACACCGGGGGGAATATGTTTTCCGTGAAACCCGGTATTCTTCCGAATGCTGTTGGACCTTGAGAGAAACGCGTTGAACAAAGAGAAGGGCAGTGCTACTGATAAAACGCGAATACCTAGTAGGATGCCGCCCAGCACTTCAGCGATGACCTTGGGTTGTCTCATTCGACGGAGGCCCAGGGAGAGCAACTGGGCCGTCATAATGATGATGCCTGAGTCGGAATTGAAAAAAAACGGCGATAAGTCTAGATATGGGAGTGCTTGCCAACTTGGATGATCCATAGTCGCAATGGGTCCGAGGTGGTGAATGCTGCAGGATTCGTCCCAGAGATAAGGCCGCCCTTTCGGATGATAAGCTCGAGCATATGGGGGACAAACTTGACGACCAAACCTCTTCCGTTGCTTCCCGCTTCATTGGGAGAATAGCAAAGAGGGGAACGACAGCCCGAGAGACTGTGGACATCGTAGAGATGGTGGAATGGTGAAACAAGAGAGCTGGCCGCTCACTGAGCTAGAGAGGAGCCCTTAAATAAGAAAGTTCTGCTGGACGAGTTGTGTATGAGATAATGTGACGAAGCTGGTACGGAATGGAGTAAAGGTGGACATTGTGGATCCCTTCTGTAGAATAAGCCGTAAGATGCTGACCTGTGTCATCCCAGTAGTGTTTCTTGGTGCAAGCAATTCCGTTTCGGTTGTCAAGTCTTTGCATTGCCGTGGAGCACGCACGAAGCATAATTTGCCGGTGCCACTGGTAGCCTGGCGCTCAAGCCCTCCCAAACTGCCGCTGCGTCAACAGAGGTCCCCGACACTCAGCCATTCACATGGAAAAGTAAAGTCATTAGACTTGCCATTCCCATAGTGGAATCAGGAAGTATACCTAATTAGTACAATCGTGTACTTTTGCAATTGTTAGTAGACATGGCCTGCAATGTATCGTGAAGCGCAAGTAACAGCAACAGAACAGAGAGACGGGCCATCGGAGGCTCGTCGTGATACCGTGCATGTACTAGCACCCGTTGGGAATGGCTACTTCATGCGGAAAGCCCTGTCAACTCAAGATGATTCCGAGAAGCTACTCATCCAAACAATAATTGAAGAGGCTGGGCACCAGGGTTGGCCTTTACTAAAGTTTCATTGTGAGTTCAATCCTACAGAGATGTATTGGAGGTGGTGAAAGCGAGTGAGTCGTGGTTGTGGCTCTGGAGTCGAGTCACCGTGCCGTTTAATTACCCTACTGTAACGTGTCGCAGCTGGTGGCACATTGTCCAAGGTGCCTCGTTCCAGAAATTTTGGAAGCCTGCCCTCTCAAGATGATCCATACCGCGTGCCTTCTTCCGCAAGAGGTGGCGCTACATGGAAGCTTGCAGGCAGATTTCTTCGTATACATCTATTGCCGAAATAACTTAATTCAGCTATATTCAACAAATGAGAGTTCAATCAATCCCCTCAAGACCGATTCACTGTTAAAAAATCGCAGGTCTCACCAGGGCTACGTTCCAGCGGATGATGATCGTTGATTGGCAGCCCGCGGTGCCGCACCCTTGATATGAATCATTAATAACTCCGACGGGCTCCACTTCAAGTTCACTTTTGAATTCATTGGTGAAGTTGAAGAGTACAAGATCTGTATCATTAAATTGGTGGTATGCATAATATTTGAAGTGCAATTATGATTTGAATACTTTCACCGTCTGATACTAAAGGTCTGAACTCTTCAGGGCTGAAAATGTTTATGGTTCTACCTGAACACAGCTGGCCTATTTAATGACCATATCATGGTGGAATAGTCAATGAACATTAATTGTATTCAGCCTCTGGCACTTCTTTTATTACGGCTATATAGAAGATTTAGCATATTCTTATCTCTAGGTAATACATCCATAAGCATCCCATTGGGCGTTCATTCGTCAATGCGATGACAGTGCGGGGAACTAGGTCATTACCGCGTCGCCAACCCGACATCTGGCACAGTATGAATAGACCCTTAGAATGCATGCACTATAGAGTCCTTGCTCATATATCCCTTTGACGGGTAAGACCCGTATCTACTACTAGAGTTGTGCAGTGATGGTCTCCCCGCC
>JBBPJU010001664.1:0-10768 GCA_038088875.1 Austroboletus festivus | reverse complement strand
ATCATAGGGGTTTGATAATAAATATCAAATGGTACCTGTGCATACCAGTGCAAGGCAATGCATATACCCTGTACCCATCTAGAGTCAAGGTGAGTCATAGATAAGACGGATCATATCCACCAATAGGGATAGATCCTGAATATGAAATATAATAGGAAATTAAAGCATAATGTTTACCAGCAGGTATAGATAAGAACTTCGAAGTAGAAGCCTGCGGTAATTAAATACTTGAGGTTTGTGCATGTTCAACATGCGTCTTTAATGAGGCGAGAAGCAATCAATGCTTCTGTGAAATGGATGTGGCAGCATGCTGCACACATGAGGCATGGATGTGGATAACACATGTTCGACATGTGTTGTGACTTTGGCATAATTGGGATCGTTAAAGGGATCCCCCTTCTAATGATAAATATAGTAAGTATTTCCCACGAATGCGGAAAAATACTAAGTCTTGAGTAATAAGGATTGACTAGCAATCCGTGGTGCTTAGAGTAAACCTTTGAGTTAAATAGAAATGGAGATCATGTGACCGTGCACGTGATCGTTGGCATAGAGCATAGAAGCATGTGACTAGCACATGACCGTGAGAACGTCTTGTTAAATAGTTACGATGAAGGCTTGGAAAAGTGCAATCGTAACAGCTAGAGTCTTTAAAAAGATGAAATATCTAAGAACCACTAAACTAGGGATCCAGTCTAGCACTTCTGAGCCTTTATATCCTATCCTACTGTATGTACATGTTTGGTCTAGCCTAAACAGGAACAACCAATAGGAATACTCTAAAGTATTAAGGTATTTATAAATATCTATGAATCTTAAGATATATCAATATAATAAAAGAAAATGAAAGTGGTGCCACTTGTGGCAGCCAATCATAAGTGCTTGATAATAAGTATCAAATGAGAGCCAGTGCAAATCAGTGCATGGCAATGCATAGGGCAATGACCTTGAGTCATCCTTGAAGAAGTGGAATATATTTAATGGGATAAGATCCTGAATATGAAATATAAAAGGAAGTTAAATACTCATGTTATCCTGCAGGTATAGAATAGAAGGTCAGGAAGAGAAACCTGCAGATATTAGATACTTGAGGTTAATGTATATTCAACATGCATCTTCAATATGGTAAGAAGTAATCAGTACTTCTATGAAATGAATATGGTAGCATGCTGCACACATGAGGCATAGGTATGGTAAACATATGGTCAACACATGTTGTTACTTGGCATAATTGGGATTGATAGAGGGATCTCCCTTTTAAGAATAAATATAGTAAGTATTTCCCACAAATATGGAAAAATACTAAGTCTTTGAGTATTAGAGATTGACTAGCAATCCATGGTGTTTAGAGTAAGACTTGAAGTTAAATAGTCATGAAGATCACATGACTGGCATGTGACTAAGATCATAAGCATGTAACTAGCACATGACCATGAGAATGTCTTGATAAATAAGGAAAGAGAAGGCTTGGAAAAGTGCTATTATAATAGTAATTGCATATAGCATGATTAGAGCATAGTGGGAATGTAGTTTTGGTGTGGGAAGATCCAGTGCTGCTTTTTCTGGTGGATAGCTTGGCAAAGTATATATACAGTTATACCATCTAATGTTGGATTATAATTATGACCAATTTAATATTCTAAATATAATGAAACATGATAAGGTTTGAGAGTGGTTTATTGGCAGAGTATTTAGCTATAAGCAGGGCTCATAAACTATTGAGAATGGTGGGGTAGAAGGCAAAATGCCTGCTGCAGTTCCCTAGGATGCAGCTCTATATATATTTTATACTACACTAGATATTTTGTGCTTTGATTATTACTATCACACTTTTCCAAGCCTTTTCTTTTCTTATTTATCAAGACATTCTCATGGTCATGTGCTAGTCACATGCTTATGACCCCAGTCATATACATGATCATATGATCCTTATAACTATTTAACTATAAGTCTTACTTTAAACACCACAGATTGCTTGTGTGATGCGATCTATGGATATAGATTTAAGACACAAAGATATCAACAAGTTCAAGCTGTCACTCAACAGTAGACAGGAGACTGATAGAAGTCCAGTAAGGTTTTAGTAAGTCTTGCTGTGGCCCTCACTTAGGGATAGCAGTTTGAACCAAATACCATGTAGATTAAATGTAGATCTAGTTAGGGAAACTACTATACAAGGCAGTTGTATTTATAGGGGAAAGAAGAACTGCTATGACCATAACAAGTGATCATAGGTAAGGGGGACTGTCCACAGGGTAAAGGGTTTGTAGAGATAGGCATTGGTGGAGGATAATGGAGATCACATCAGTATAAGGATGTGATTGAAAAAGGAAATAAAGTTTAAGATAAGAAATAGAGTTCATACAATTTTAATGCATCCATGCAGGTTTGGTGGGCCACTCTGGCATGGGTGCAGTCTCCTCCAAGTAAATTGGTGGAGCTTGGACATTCCACCAGCCTGAGATGAAGTCTCCTTGAGGTTCCTCTCCCCAAGTAGCTCCCTCTGCCTTGCCTTCCCAGAATAGGTGCTGTCCATCCTCAGTTCCTTCATATATGATAGTAGTGATATTGGCATTCAGCCATGGTCTATCTCCTTCAGAAGGAAAAGGGGTGGCTCTCTGCAGGTAGTCCACATGGTGCATGACATTACCCCATCAATAAGGTCAATGGACTTCATTGATCTCATTCTAATCCATCATCCACCTAGTCAGATCAACTCTCTGTGCAACTGGGGCAGAGATGTTGGGGGTGACCTGGGGCATCCTTCTGACAGTAGGGACAGGTGTAGTGGGGGCAGGAGGGTCAGAGATGGTGGGGACTTCCACACTGATAGCATTGGTAGGTTTGGATGTGGGTAGGCAAAGTTGGGGTGACATTTCACTGGATGGAGATTCTAATGGAGAGAGGTTGCTTAGGTCACTGAGGATATCTACATACTGGGTTGGGCGATGGGGTGGTAGGTATAAGTTGTCTTAGTGGTGCCTCATTGGTGTCCCCTTCAGATCTTTCCGCAGTTTCAGGTGCCTTAATCTCTGTAAGAGGCTTGGCAATATGAATTGAGATGGGAAGAAGATTCTCTTGTTTCTTGCTATCTTATGATTCTCTGGTGAACCATCTAGTCTCCTTAGTCTCAAACAGGAAACTGCTGCCATTAAGGAAGGCTGTTACACTGGACAAGCATGACACCTAGTCTGATTCTTTATCACAGCATGCACTTGATGATAGTACAAAGACTAGTAGAAATCCAAAGGAGTTTGTTTGCTGCAGTGACTCTTTCACACTGAGGAAACTAGACACCACACTGGTGATTGTGTAGATCTAGCTGAGGTTACAAGTACAAATGGCTACCGTATTTATAATGATCCCCTAAGGTATAGATCTCTATTGCAGAAAGGAAGAGACACTGTAGATCGAGATCCACAAATGCTACACCTCACATGAGGCAAGGAAATGAGGTAGTCTGAAGATAAGGTAAATGAAAAGGGGGCATTGATGCCTGACATACTGGAATCAAGAAATGGAAGGTAAGACAATGAGGCCTCCATGAGAAGAGCCAAAATATTGGTACATCAAGGGAGAGGTCATTGATAGAAGATCTAAAGTAGATCAATGACCTAAAGTGTCCCCAATACTGAGGTGGAAAGATGAACTCAGCTTTTGGGTATTGAAGGAAAAATAAGGGGTCCATCTGATCAACTTTCAACCCACTGTCCTCTACCACTCATTGGCAATTGGCCAAGCAGGCTCCTCCTTGGGTGAAGGATCCAACTCTCATCCACATTGTAACCATTCCCCATCCAGAGCCAGCACATAGTACAGAAGCAGTTCTTCTGATGACCAAGGTAATCTCTATCAGAGATTGTAACAAAGGCAAACTATCTTGCAAGTTCAATGTTGATAAATCCTCACTGTTCCATATCTCGAGGTGGTTGGAGGTAGATGGAATAGAGCTTGCTGAAGAAGGTAGAGGCTGGGAGTTGTTTGATGAAATATCCCAATCTGCAGAAGTGGTGCATGTCAAGGGTTTGCCTGCCCACTGTGTGGAGATTTTCTGTGATCACCTCAGTAATGTTTTCTATTGAGTTCTCTTCGATGAGGAGTTGAGTGGAGACATAGCTTCAGTAGGTTTTGATAAGGAGGACTATAGAGGACAGTTTTCATAGTTCGAGATTGGCTTCTAATAAGGCCAATCCTTGGGGTTCATCCAGTATGGCTGTGTAGGCAAGTCTTCTATAAGAGGGTAAAAGGATCTGAAGATTAAAGATGTCTTTGACCAGGGCAAGGATAAGGGACATATATAAAGATGAAAATGGAGGTGTGAGAGGTGAGATTGATATCATTGGAGTAGAGTTTGAATGAAATTTGAATAACAAATTTAAGCATGATTAGAATGGGAAGAAAAGGGCATCCAAAGGGTAAAAAGAAGGGAAGAGAATAATTGATGATTAAAAGAGGAATGGTGGTCTTTAGTAAGGGTGATGATAAGGGCAGTAGTCAATCTTGCAGTAGCAAGAATGCATTTCAATATGTTCTTAGATATAGTGTTTTCTGTTTCCAGATACAAAGATGGTAATATGGGAGAAGCGGCAGGTGAATTTGGTTGGTTTGTTTCATTTTAAGGAGAACTGGTAGAAAGAACAGGGGGTAGTGGATTGCTTCATGGAAGTTTATGTCACTTTTTATAGGTTTTTAATGTTTCGTCAGTGTGGGTGAAGTTTCCTTCTGATTCCCAAGTGTTTTCTGTGGTGGTGTATTCTTTCCATTGGACTAAATAGGACCTTTATCCTGGGTGTCCTCTATGGTTGAGGATATACTTGATCTCATATTCCTCTTCTTCACCTATGATCTCGGGCAGGGGTGGTGTTCCAATGATCCTATATTCATTATTTTGAACAAATGGGAAAAGAAGTGATGCATGGAATATGTTATGGATTTTCCAGTTTGGGGGTAAATCCAGTTGGTATATCACAGGTAAGAGTACTTTCTGTGACGCGATCTATGGGTATAGATCCAAGACACAAAGATATCGCCAAGTTCTAGCTGTCACTCAACAGTAGACAGGAGACTGATAAAAGTCCGGGATGGTTTGGGTAAGTCTTGCTGCATTCCTCACTTAGGAATAGCAGGTGAACCAAATACCATGTAGATTAAACGTAGATCTAGTTAAGGAATTACTGTACAAAGGCAGCGCTATTTATAGGGGAGGGGAAGACTACTATGGCCATAAACAGAGGTCACAGGAAGGGGGAATGGCTGTCCATAGGGCGAAGGGTTGCAAAAGATAAGCTTGGGTGGAGGAGGAAGTGATCGCACCAGTGTAAGGGTGCGATCTAAAAGAAACTATAGTCCGTAGATAAGAAACAGAGTTCATACCGAAGTAAGGGTAAGGTGTGGATGCAATCACATCCATGCCTTGTCTGTAGGCCATTCCGGCGGGGGTGCAGTCTCCTCCAGTTGTACGGGTGGCACCTGGACGTTCCACCATCCTGGGACCGCGTCTCCTAGGGGTTCCTCTCCCCAGGTAGCTCCCTCCACTTCTCTGTTCCAGAACTGGTGCCTCATATCTAGGTTCCCTCCGTAGGCCGCGGTAGAGATGTTGGCGTTAAGCCAAGGGTGATCCCCTTCATGAGGAAAAGGGGTGGCTCTCCTTGGGTAGTCCACCTGATGTGTGACATTACCCCATCGATAAGGTCGATGAACCTCATCGACTTCATCCCAATCCATCATCCACCTAGTTAGATCCACCCTCCATGCGCTCGGGGCAGAGATGCTGGGGGTGGCCTGGGGCGTCCTGTCGACAGTAGGGACAGGTGTAGTGGGGGCAGGATGGTCGGAGATGGTGGGGACTTCCACATTGATAGCATTGATAAGTTCGGGGGAGTGTTGGAGAGGACAGGGTGTCATTTCTGCAGAAGGAGATTCTGGTGGAGAGAGGTCGCTTAGGTCGCTGAGGGTGTCTGGGTAAGGAGTGGGAGGTCGGGGTGGTGGGGAGCGGAGGCTCTTTAGGAGGGGACTCATCGATTTCTCCGTTGGATCTGTCCAGGACTTCTGGGACCTTAACTTCCATAAGAGGTTGATTGATACGAATCGGGATGGGAAGAAGATTCTCTCGTTCTTCGCTATCTGCTGATTCTCCTCTGATCCGTCGATCCGGTTTAGTCTCAAACAGGAAACTGCTGCCATTAAGGAAGGCGAACTGTCTCGCAAGTTCGATGTTGATAAATCCTCGCTGTCCCATACCTCTGGGTAACTGGAGGTAGATGGGATAGATCTTCCTGAAGAAGGTGGAGGCGGGGAGGCGTCTGATGAAGTATCCCAGCCCACAGAAGTGGAGGGCGTCGAGGGTCTGCGTGCCAGCCGTGCGGAGATTTTCTGTGATCGCCTCACTAAGGTTTTCAACGAGGTTTTCTTCGACCAGGAGTCTTGTGGAGACATAGCTGCGATAGGTGTCGATAAGGAGGACGACTGAGGATAGTTTCCTCAATTCCAAGTTGGCTTCTAATAAGGCCAATCCTTGGGGGTCATCTAGAATGGCGGCGTAGGTGATTCTCCTATAAGAGGGTGGGAGGATCTGGAGATTGAAGACGTCTTTGATCAGGGCGAGAATAAGGGACATATATAAAGAAGAAAATGGCGGCGTGAGAGGAGAGATTGATATCATCAGTGTAAAGTTCGAAATGGATTTGGATGACAAAACGTAAGGTGATTAGAATGGGTAGGGCTGGGCATCTGTAGGGTATGAAAAAGGAGAGAGAGTGATTGATGATAAGGAGCGGAATGATGGGCTAGTAGTGATATGGGCAATAGTTCTCTTTGCAGTAGAATCGGTGGGTTTGGATGTGTTGCTGGTCATAATGTCTTTTTCTTTTTGGAGTGAATACTGAGATGCGAGAGAAGCGGTAGGAATATTTGGTGGGTTTATTGTCTTTAAGGGAGAACTTGTAGAAATCGCAACGTTCAGTGGGTTGTTTATCATCAATCATATTTTGTGTTTTCTTTTATAGGTTCATAGGGTCTCGTTGGCGTGGGTGAAGTTGCTTTCTGGTTCCCAAGTGTTTTCTGCGGTGGAGTATCCTTTCCATTGCACTAAATAGGATCGTCGTCCTGGGTGTCCCCTGTGATTGATGATACGCTCGACCTCATATTCCTCTTCGTCACCGATAATGTCAGGGGGTGGCGGGGTTCTGGCGATTTTGTATTCCTCATTTTGGACAAATGGGGAAAGAAGGGAGGTGTGGAATACATTATGGATTTTCCAGTTCGCGGGTAGTTCCAGTTGGTAGGTTACAGGTGATAGGACTTTCATGATGTGAAAGGGTCCTTCCCTTTTAGGGCCGAGCTTCTTGGACAGATAGGAGAGTTTAAGGTTTTTATTGGATAGCCATACCCTGTCGCTGTTTTTCCAAGGTTTGAATTTGGGGTAGTTATGGGAGAACTGTTGGGTGTTGGTGATTGTGGCTAATGCTTCATCTCTGGCGTTTCCTAATTCACTCAGGCGTTTTTCGAGGGCGGGGTTAAAGGTTTTCCCGATTGGTGGATAAGCTCTAGGTTCATACCCCATCATCAGGTTGAAAGGAGTTTGTTTGGTTGCAGAGTGTACTGAGGAGTTATGATTGAATTCTGCCATTGGGAGTAGTTCGCTCCATAAGTCTTGTTGTCCTTGACAGAATACCCGTAGGTAGGTTTCCAGTTCCTGGTTTACTCGTTTGTTTTCACCATTTGTTTGTGGATGATATGCAGTAGATAGAGCGACGTCATAGTCAAGTAGCCGAGCAAGTTCCTTAGCGAATGCCAATGCGAATTGTGGGCCTCAATTGGAGATTACCTTTGAGTGTAATCCAAAGCGTGGAAATACATGCTTGAAGAATAGGGTTGCTACCCCTGCCGTGTCGACCGTTTTGGTAGTTGGGATGAAAATTGCCCCCCGGCTAAGTCTGTGGTCCACCATGACCAATATAGAGTCTGCTCCGTGGGATAGGGGTAGGTCCGTGATCATATCCATAGAGATGGTGTGGAAGGGGTGTGGACTGGTGACAGGGATGGGAACCAATGGGGGGTGGGATGGGTTATTGATATTTTTGTTCTGTTGGCATATTGGACATCTGGCGATATATTTTCGGACGAAGGTGGAGAGTCTGGGCCATCAGTAATCCCTAGATAGGAGTTGGATTGTTCGATGTTGTCCCCCATGCCCTCCGGCAGCAGATGAGTGGATGGAATGGACTAGGTCCTTTCTAGAGTCAGGGGGTATGTAGAGGCGGTGTCAGAAGTAAAGCTGTCCTTCTTCGTACGTCCAATCTGAGGGGTGGGATTTGTCGGGGATGTGGTTTTCTTTGTACATGCGTTGTAGTGCGTCTAGTACTAATGGGTCTTTTTCGGAAGAAGCTTTGATTTTGTCTTGCAGCGCAACATCTATTTGGTTGATGAATAATTCCTCCGGTAGTAGTTGGATTTGATTGTTATCATTATCAAGGTTTGGGTTTGGTATTCGGGATAATGTGTCTGCCGGGCCCATTTGTATTCCTGGGAGATGATGGAATATCAGATCATATTCTTGTAGGAATAACTGCCATTATGCATGTCACCTTGAGAGTTTCTGTGCTTCTTTGAAGTATAGGAGGTTTTTGTGGTCCGTTAGGAGGGTTACCGGGTGATTGGTCCCGGTGAGGTAATGTCTCCAGTCATCCAATGCATGTATTACTCCCAGGAGTTCCTTGTCGTAGATGTCGTAGTTTCATTCCGCCGGTGATAGAGTGCTAGATCGATATGCGCATGGGTGGAGATCTCCATTGGGATCTTTTTGCATCAGCACTCCCCCAGTCCCTACTAGGGATGCATCTGTCATGACAAAAAAAGGTTTATGTGGATCGGGGATGGAGAGCACTGGTTTTATCAGGAATTGTTCCTGTAATCCCCTGAAGGCTTTTTCTTCTTCAGTTCCCCAAGACCACTTCCGTTCCTTTCTGGTTAGTTCGATTAGTGGTCTAGCCTTGGTTGAAAATCCATTTATGAATTTTCGGTAGAAGTTGCAGAACCCCAGAAAGGATTGTACTCCTTTTACTGAACTTGGGGGGTTCCATTCTTTAATGGCTTTGAGTTTGGTGGGGTCCATTTCCGTTTGTCCTTCAGAGATGATCATTCCGAGGTATTCCGTGCTCTTAGTGTCGAAGGAACATTTTTCCAGTTTTAGATATAGTTTGTGTTCCATCATTCTTTCCAGAACTTTTCTGATTCTTTCATCATGAATTTGTTGGTTGGAGGAGTGGATGAGGAGATCGTCCATGTATATGATTAACCATCCTTCGGCTAGATAGTCCGCGAAGATATCGTCCATTAGTGCTTGAAAGGTGGTGGGGGAGTTGCAGAGTCCGAAGAACATTACGGTTGGTTCGAATAGCCCCATTGGTGTGATGAAGGCGGCTTTCCACCTATCTTCTGGTACTATCTGAACGTTGTTGTACCCCCATCACACGTCCATCTTAGTGAAGATCTTAGATCCTTTTAATTTGTTGATCAGATCTCCGATGAGGGGTAGTGGGTAGGCGTTTTTGACTATATGCGTATTTAGGTATCAGTAGTCTTGGCAGGGCTGGAGTTTCCCGTCCTTCTTATCCACAAAGAAGAAGGGGGATGCTTGCGGGGATTTTGATTTCTGGATTTTTCCATTTTTTAGGTATTCTTCCACAAATTTCCTGCATGCTTCCATTTGTTCAGGATTTAATGGATAATTTTTGGCTCTTTGGGGAACGAAGGAGGGGAGGAGGTCGATATGGTGATCGTAACTCCTTTTGGGTGGTAGGGTAGTGGTAGCCTCTTCCGAGAATACCATTTGGTACTGCTGGAACTTTTCTGGTAGCACTATCTTATCTTTCTGCTCTTTTCGGGCAAGGTCCGTTGAGATAGTGAGCTTGTGAATTTCTTCCTGATCGGTGCAGCACTGGATAAGTACCTCTTCATTAGGTTCTTCTGCCAGATTGGTGGTTAGGTACTTGACCAGGTACCATTGTTCCTCTGGGCATGCCCCTTTCGTTCCTCCTTTTAGTTCCCGATTTATCCAGTCAATCATTGGGTTATGTTTCACCAGCCAACTCATTCCCAGAATCATGTCGGTTTTTCCACTTTTGATTACCAGGTAATCCCGGGTTTCTCTTCTTCCTCCGATGGATGTCATGATGGTAGTTTTGTGGGTTATATCTCCTCCGGTGTTGGATGTTCCATCCGCATTGATGGCAATCCTTTGTATTTTTAGTTTCGTGAGGGGAAGTCGTAATTTCCGAGTTATGGATTCATTGATGAAGCAGTTGGTTGCTCCACTGTCTACAAGGGCTTTTAGTTCAGTGGTTCCTGGAATTATTTGAATGGGGATTGTGATTGATTTTCGTTCTATGGATTGTACATTCCAGGTCTTAGGAGAGTTACACACTGATTGAGCTCTCCTGGTTAAAAACCCTTGGTGCGTTCTACTCGGATCTTTAGTTCCTCCGTGCTTATTTTAGCGATGGTTTCCTCTTCCTCTTCCCCTTGGTAGATTGGTTCCTCGTACACTTCTTTGAGGATCTTGATGATGTCTTCTTCTTTTACGTCCTTGTCTCTGAGAACTTTAATATAGTCGGCTATTGCTGATGACATGGGTGTAGTGGAGATCTCTTTGGTTTGTTCCCTCTTTTGGAACTTATTGTGGGAAGATGTTCCTGGTCACGGATGGTTCCTGGTGGAGCACCCTACTTTATGGCATATGAAGCAATGATTTTCCTTGATGTGTTTAGCG
>JBBPJU010001663.1:0-10776 GCA_038088875.1 Austroboletus festivus | reverse complement strand
AGGGTGCTATAAATGGGTGGAGGAGGGGGAGAGGGTGCTATAAATGGGTGGGGGAGGAGGAGAGGGTGGTGTGAATGGGTGGAGGAGAGGGTGGTGTGAATGGGTGGAGGAGGAGAGGGTGGTGCAAATGGGTGAGGAAGAAGGAGAGGGTAGTATGGATGGGTGGAAAAGAGAAAAATGGTGGGGTGAATGGGTGAGGGAGGTGAAGAGGGTAGTATGGATGGGTGGGAAAGAGGGAAAGGGTGGTATGAATAGATGGAAAAGGGTGGTATAAATGGATGGGAAAGGGTGATATGAACAGTTGAAAATGAGGGAGAGGGTGGTGTGGATGGGTAGTAAAAATGGATAGAGGAGGGAAAATGAGTGATGTGAATAGGTGGAGGAGGTGGAGAGAGTGCTGTGAATGGATAGGGGAGGGGAAAGAGGTGATGTGAATGGGTGGGGGAGGGGAAGAGGGAGGTGTAAATGGATGGAGGAAGGAAAGAGGGTAGTGTGAATAGATGGAAAAGAGAAAGAGAAGGATGTGAATGAGTGGGAAAGGGGAAATGGGTGGTGTGAATGGGTGGGAGAGGGGAAGAGGGTGGTGTGAATGGATAAGAGAGGGGGAGAGGGTGGTGTGAATGGATATGGGAGGGGAGACAGTGCTGTGAATAGATGGGGAAGGGAGAGAGGGTGGTGAGGAAGAGAGTGGTGTGAGTGGAGAAGGAGAAGAGAGTGTTGGATGTGGGTGTGGATTGAGGATTGGGGGGATAAGAATGGTATTGGTGAATAGAGAAGGAATAAGGTTAATATAGGTGCATAGAGGAGAAATAAGGGTAATATAAGTGAGTGGAGAAGAGAGTGTACAGTAGGTAAGTTGGTGAGTATTTGACATAAATGATCATTAGGTTCAGAATTAGTCCAATCATGAGATTAGGATTAGGATTAAAATTAGCCCAAAATTATGATTAAGATTGGAACTAGTTCAGGATCATTAGAATTAGAATTAGAATTAGAATTAGAATTAGAATTGAATCAGGAGGCTCTGTCAAAGTCTGTGAGTCTGGGAGTCTGTAAACTCTGTCAACTCTGTCAAGATCTGTCAACTCTGTCAAATTTTGTAAGTCTGTATATCTGGAAGTCTGTTAACTCTGTAGACTCTGTCAGCATCTGGGAGCTCTGTCAATATCTGTGGACAATCTGGGACAGACTGTAGTAGTCCAGAAGTCTGTCACAATTTGTACAGAGAAAGCTGGTTTGCTGATGTAGTGAACCCAGCCTTTGTTTCTAAACCTGGCGATTCCTTTTGTCGTCTATCCAATAATATACTTCGCTTTAAGTGCAACAAGATGGTTAAAATTATGGACATACCTTCACGAGAGCCTCCCACACACTGACACTCTCTAAACCAATGTCTGCGCCTCTCTCGAGCGAGTATGTGATACCCGATGTGTTCGCAATTTTATTGATGGCTTCATATGTGCCCCTCAGCTATGGCATTGTGATTAGAAATTTGGATGCGATAAGAAAGACAAAATCACTTACCCGCTTCCACTTCTCCTTGCAGCTGTCCACGGTTTTCTGTTTCCCATGCGCAGACCAAGGGACCTTTGATACGACCATGGTCCAAAACTGCCCCTTGAAAGAACCGTTATCTCCCATCATCGATAGATTTGCTATTACCAAGTCAATAAGGGCGTCCTCTTCTTCATAGGTCCAGTGCGTCGACAAGTGGGTCGATTTCCCTCCGCCAGAACTGCCATCACTGCCAGAGTGTATGCCATCTTTCCGTGTCCCCCGCTGTTTTCCTTTCCCCTTTTGAGGGCTTTTCTGGCGGGAGTCCTTGCTGGTCCTTGGAGAAGACATAGGTAACTATATATAAAGAACGGGAGTATGGATCAGTTGGTAGCACAGTACACGCATAACTACATGGGAGGTAAGATGTTATCTCCGCATCATTATTAGAACTCCGTGCCGGGTGCCACCGAGTCCAAACCCGGGTTTTTTCGACCGGGTGTAGCTACCGTCTGGGCCCTAAGGATGGAGCCATTGTTGGAATGGATAAGACACTTGTTGCGAACATCGGGTAAATCCGTGTCTGGAACCATGTCCAAGACTCCCCAGTTGAAGTCTAACCAAGAAAATGAGAAACACCATTTTAGTTCCTTCCGGAAAGGATATCCTCACCGGTCTGTTCACCATCCATGCTTATGTCAAACGTTTTTCTAACCCACGAGTGGGCACCTACAGATATGCGTAAATTTGGTATGGAGTATGTAGTCCGAATATTCGCACCATCTGCCCCGAGCACAAACCTGGCATGCACGATTTCTTCACGCTCCCCTTCAGGTCCCTCTTGGCATTCGAGCGTCACCTGAGTATCCCCGTGAATCAATATACTCGTGAACGGACATGGTTGCTTACCTTGACTGCATGGGCAGTGGGGTCGGAAAGTACGGTCTCGTCGGCCGATAACTCTATTTTAGTAGGGATAGTTGAGCGTTCAATCTCAGCACCTAGCGATCTCATAGAATCTAAAAATATTGACTCGATCGCTCCTTGGTGAAGATTAACCTAAGGACTAATCGTAAGAATATGTGAAATGCAGCATCGAGGAGTACTTACCTCAAAGGGATAACGGGCAGAGGGAGCGGTTACATCCGGGGCACGACTCGACAACTAAGAGCGAAAAACTGAGATACAATCAGATCACGTGCTCTAGGATGCTCGCCTGAATGCCACCATCTGGGCCAGGGTCATAGAATGCCTGCAGAGAACGGAGTTAGAGAGGTTAGTACTCGCATTCGAAGTCACTTACAGCCCTATATACTTGAGCTCCTTCGGTGAGGACACGATCTGGGATTCCGTAACTCTGTAATGGGTGGCATCCATGAAGGGTGATAAACTGGATCAAAGAGACTCACTTGGAAGACTTCAAGGGTTCGAGGTGCAAGACCGTCAGCTTGACCAGCGGCGACTTTAACAGGACTAGGTGGTACAGTAACAAACAAATGCTTGTCATAACAAAGAATACTTACCGCTTGTCTACAATGCGGAAATTCACCCGTGCATTGGCAAGGGCGTTGGCGCACATGAGCCCAGCGGGCCCAGCGCCAATGATGAGAACATCTACTTCAGATTGACGTAGCGAAGACATTGTAAAAGAAATAATGGGATCAAGTCCACCATGAGTCGGTCCCTTTTATAGACAGTAACTAAAGGGAACCTTTTATCCGGGTGTACAGGGAGGGCTGCATCCGAATTCTGATGAGATGTGCACACGCAAGAAAACAAGTCGTCCGGCAAAACTACATACCAAAGGAGTTGACCACGGGTTGCACAGGAACCACGGGAACTGGTCATAGAATGTCCCAAAACAGACATGATTTCCCGCAGAACGTGAACGAACGCGGATGTTACGCGGTGCTCCATCCTTTGACCGCTGTGTGATCACACGGCAGTGACAAGAGAGCCTCGAAGGGCTTGCCTGTGATACACTTTAGTGGCGGAGAGCTGCCAGTGGTTTGATGTGTATTTATGGCAGAATGTGAAAGCACCCCCGTGGGACTTAAATCACTACCTTTCCACGATTCGAAGCAGCCGTCAAGGAGTTCGGATTTGCCCCGCGATGAGGGGAATTCCGAGTCATGACACCGAAATAAATGATAAGAGATAACTGGAGAAGTCGACTTCAAGGGAAATATTTCTCAATCTCAAGAGATCTGGCGACTCGGAAGGGGGCGTGGGACCTGGTGCATGGTGGCGAGTGCGTGTTTATATGAACATCATGATCATGGAGTGAACAAGAATTACAAGCTGAACGGTTTTTCAGTAATGGCACACCTACTTGTTGAACGTTTTCCCTGTCTCTGACGCCCACACTTTCCGAAAAGCGTGGAAAGACAGAAACGGTGTTTATGATGCAGACCTATTCATCCCGATTTGTTCGGAACTGGCGACGTGGGTCATTCCCAGTGAAAACTGGGTATGCCAGGATATGCCGGTGAATGTTATGTAATGACTTACATGTTTCCCTCTGCATATATCTGATACTAAGTAATCACAAGTCCCTAGTCCTGATTTGCACCGGCCCACCACATAGGATTGGACACTCCATCTGTATTTACATGTCTTCCATCTGTGCATGTGTACATCTGATACTAAGTAATGATATCGTTGACCATGTCGTCATCTAGCACAAGCATTCCAGCTAGCACATCAACTCCACTGTTGGTGCAGGTGAGTTTCTGAATTGATTCCCTTGAGATCCTCTCAGTAAGCTCGTTCAGCTATTCTCGCCTTGATCCTCACATTCTTGTCTTGACCCTCACATTCTCAGTTTGATCATCAGGTTCTTGATTTTCATGGGATGGGGCACGGTCGTGTGCATTCATAGCAAAGAGCCATACCCCCCCTGCAGCTATGAGTGCAGCTCTCTATTGTTGCGCACCTACCCGCTTCCTCACCTCCTCATACCTATGCCTATGCAAACACCCGACAATTTGTCCATTTGATTCAATTGTGTTTGCATCCAATATGGCTCTGGTGAGCCCCATACTGTCTCACAAGCTACTTTCTTTCGCCACCTGCGTGATGCTGGGACCGATGAAGAGCGTGCTCGGATCCAAGCAGCGAGGTATGGCAACAGCCAGCCTGCCCGCTATTGACCAAGAGAAATGCCATCTCGTAGACGAAACAACGTCCTACCCAGCCAGAAGCGGGATAGAGACTTAGACGACACTCCAGAATCTTCTAAACAAGGGTGCGAGGTAAGTTCTACCTTAACATGACACCCTTTTATTGCTAATGTATGTGATATGTTGAACAGACTATACCTACCCCATCGCCCCCTTTGCCGTCTTCTATTAGTCCTACTTCAACTCCTCCCCTATCGCCCCCTTGCTCCCCATTACCCCCACCGCTCCTATCACCCCCTCTTCCGCCATCACCACCACCTCCCCCATCGCCCCCTCCTCCAGATGGTCGCACTCCATCACCTCCCCCACATCCAACTCAGTTTAATATCGTCTACCAGAGGAGAGAACGACCCCAGATCGACATAGACAAACTTGGACGGTTGGCAACCTTTGGTACCATGAAGAATACTATAGGTTTTATTAAGGCGATCACAAATGCCTCTTTGTCAGATCTTGCTGCCAAGTTCGATGACCAGATGCTACAGAGGCTACGTAACCCGCCTGGCATGCCGCTTAGCATCCCAGATGCTGGGATTAGACAGTCTATTTCGTGTTATCTAGCCCTCGAACATGCCTCCAAGGATGCCTATGAGCGCATCATCCGCTCTTCAAGATGGAATTTCCAAGACTCCGTGGGTGCCAACAGCTTACAATCATTCCATAATGTTGAGAAGCTGATTGCTACCTATACAGGTGTCGAGCCAATCAAACACGACATGTGCCCGAACACATGTCATGCGTTCACTGGCCCTTTTTCCAATCTCGATGCTTGCACCATGTGCGGCACACCCCACTGGAGTGAGCAACACGTCCAAGGATGCATCCGAATACCCACTCAGCAGTTCACCACGATCCCTATCGGTCCTCAGATTCAAGCTTGTTTCCGTCATCAGGCAAGCGCACATGCAATGCGCTATCTTTGGGAGCGTGTTCAGGAAATTTTACAGCAGCTCCAGCAGTCGCCTCCAGGTCAAGAAGCTGGAGCCATACCCATCTTAGATGATGTTGTTGCAGGCTGGGATTTTCTTGGGGTGGTTATTGATGGTGATGTCCAAGAACATGATGTCGTCTTGATGATTTCTTTTAATGGCACACAGCTCTACGACAGCAGGGAGTCGGATTGTTGGGTTTACATATGGATCCTTGTAAACCTCTCCCCAGATATCCGATATCGCAAGCTCCATGTCCTCCCAGGGGGGTTCATTCCTGGGCCTAATAAACCCAAGAATGTCGATTCGTTCATCTTCCCCGGCCTACATCACCTTGCAGCCATTCAACTTGAGGGTCTCCCCATCTGGGACGCTCTTACCGACTCATGTTATATATCCTACCCTTATCTCCTATTTACAACCGCAGATGGACCCGGACTTGTATACTGGGATGGCATGGTAGGTCATAGCGGGAAAAATGGCTGCCGATTGTACTGCGGCACACTCGGTCGACTCAAGGGAACTCATTACTACCCTGCACTCTTGTGCCCTCACGATCGCCCCTGTGGTCCCAGTGATCACAGGGATATTGATGTACTTGACTTACCTGCAGGTGGCTCCGCCGATTATGCGGCAAATCTCAGGAAAATTGTGGCCGTTTCCAGTCAAACTCAGTGGGACAAAACAAAGACGGAAACTGGTCTCACAAAACCTTTGCTTCTCATCGGCCTCAGTCCATCTCGTTCGCTTGGCGTCCCCCTTTGCATGACAACAGATGTTATGCATCTTGCAGGTAACTTATCTGACCTCCTACTCTCCCTCTGGCGCGGTACTATGGATGCCAGCCGTACTGACGATAAATCGACATGGGACTGGGCGGTACTCTGAGACATGCATACTTGGAATACCCATGGGCGAGTTGTGGAGCAGGCCGGGTTTTATCTTCCAGGATCGTTTGATCGCAAACCTCGCAACATCGCTGAGAAAATCAATATGCAATACAAGACCTGGGAGTTCCATCTATACCTTTTTGGTTATGTGCCCATTTTCCTCTATTCCCTCCTGCCTCGTAAGTACTGGTCCAATTTTTGTAAGCTTGTACGTGGTTTCCAGATCATATGTCAACATACAATCACTGCCGAGCAACTTCAAAATGTGCATACCCTCCTCTGCTCATGGCAATGTGAGTTTGAAATTATCTACTACCAGCTTCGTCAAGACTGACTTCATTTTGTCCACCCTGCCATCCATCAAGTCCTCCATCTCGTACCGGAAGCAATTCAAAAGGGGCCGCCAATATGTTACACCCAATGGACCATGGAGCAGATGATAGGAAACCTCGGCCAGGAAATTCGTCAACCCTTGCGCCCATATGCAAACCTTGCTCAGGAAGGCATGCGCCGTTGCCGTGTCAATGTGCTGCTCTCTGTTTTACCCGAGCTTGACAAGCCCAAGAAACACCTCCCGAGTGGCTCCCTCGACCTTGGCCAAGGCTTTGTTTTGCTTCGAAAGCGAGACAAATATCCAGCTATTCCTGACGACAATATCATCCCAGCAATTCAAGCCTTTCTCCCTGCTGGCCAGGTTATCCCGCACATCACCAAATGGGCATGGCTTCATCTTTCCAATGGCCAGGTTGCACGGTCACTCTGGCGTGAATCCCTCAAGCCCGTTGAGCAACTGCAAGTATCCTGCAATGTGAAGGTACGTATATCTTGTATCATACTACTTGTTCATCATTAATTCATTAACACGACTCCAAGATAGTTTGTTCTGAATGACAAGATTCGCATTGCAGAAGTACATTATTTCACACAGCTTGCTGAAACAGCACCTGACAGAAGCATGTTTTTCAATAACATGGCAATTATACGACCCTACTCAGATCCCGATCCCAACCTCCTTAAACTCTCATTTCAAGTTCTCGCAGCGTCCACCCTGTTAGACGCTTATTTGGTAGTCAATGTTGAATCTATTTGTAGTGTTGTTGCGATGATACCACATGAACTCATTCTTCCATCTGGAGTTAGGGAGAAAAGATTTTGCATGATTGAAAAGCCCGGTCTGAATATCTCGGATCTTGAAATTCCTTATGACATACACACAGTTGATGACAACGATGACATACAGGAAGATTAGCTTGACTTCGGTTTTTTTCAAACCTTTTTTTTGGAATGACATCGCTACATTTAGTCACATTCTGTACACTACAAAAATTACACTGTATGTGAGCATTTGAAAAGCATATCAATTGTCTCCGCTGCAATCCGCTTTCGTGTGAGCTCATTTTTGATGTCCTCCACCTCAAAAGGACGAATGATATACCTTGAATCTGCCTTCTCTGCGATTTCAGTGGATCGGGTTAAGACGCAGCATGGTAGAGCTGGGCAACTAGTAGTATTATTTAGAACAGTTAATAATGTATGTCATATTGCCTTACCTTTCATAAAGTTCCGCTGGTAGGTCGAGACTTCCAAGTTCTTCGTCCTTGATGGGGTCAATGGAATCACTGATGATTGCACTGAAAGACTGAGCCTTCAGTTTAACGGCTCGTCCTTCAGCATATCTAGTCTCAGCTCCCCTGTTACAAATCTAATCAGACACTAGGAATTAAGGTGACAATACGTACATGTCAACGAGCATAACATCCTCAGCAGAATCACACTCGGTTTGAGTTTCACTGTAAATTTTTAGCCGATCAATGTGTGTGACTTAGTATGGTTACAGTAAAAAAAACTCACACGTCCTTTTTCTTGATGGGGTTGTGTTTCATATGGATAACAATAATCTACAAGAGTGTAAGTTTAAGAAGGCGATAATAGAATAAGCTCACCTTTTTTCCCGGATTTGCAATGTTGAGAGAAAAAGCATAGTGGTCCCACTGAGGAACGATGTTGTCAATGCCCAGTAGAATAACACTGCCAGACATTTCCAGCTCAGGGGTTTTTGGAATTGTTTTTGGCAGTTCCATATTTCTGAGTCAGCTCGTAATCGGCTAAGTGCTGTGTCGCAAAATTAAGTTCACAGGTCAGTTAAAGTTATGGAATATGCTGAGTCAAAGATACATGTAAACATCTACGCGTCAAACACGTCCCAAATCCTATCCTGATTTTCCCTCCACCCTAATACCTACCATCATCATGAATCCTAGCCTCAATAATTTCGACTTCGGCTCATTTAACAATGTTGGAAATGAGCTGCTTGGGACACAGCCCATCAATAATAGTGCTAACTGAGGGTCGGAGTCTTATCTCCACTCATCTCACACATTGGCAGCATTTCCACAACATATGTTCGGTAGTTTTAATCAGGTACGTCATTTGTTATGTTACTCCTGATGAGATTCAATCATTCTAGACCGCATATACTCCATCTCAGACAGACCTAGTACTAAAAGATCGCTGCGCTTTCCTCGAGAGGGAGCTCCTCAAGATAACTACAGAGCGCGATACAATCAGGTAAGTACTCTCAAAAATCATGTTGATTACTTATGTTCTTGGCAGGTCTCTATACAATCAGCTAGTGGAAAACATCAAGACTCTTCGAAAAGTAGGGACTATGGGCAGCACCATGTCACCCCCTCCCAAATGTTCTACAGACTACCCGGCAGTGCGATTCTGGTACGAAGCAAAGTTCGACGAGTGGACAAATTCCCCTGAGGCCCTCACCAACACGTGCTGGAAGCATGCATACCTTGAAGATGAAAATGGTAAGATGATATCCGAGCTCACCCTGAAGGCCTTGCACAAGAGGATTAAGAGTGCCTGGCGGGATCTCATTGTATTGAAGATGGCACCGGACAGCTGGGGTGGGGCTCCCTTTTCCATCAAGGAAACTGTCTATGAAAATGTGTACAAGAAATTCCCATTCCTGGCACTTGCGGAGCAAGACTGGAAGCTCGAGGAGCTCTGTCTTACCGATTACCCAGGCTTCAAGCGCAACAATACCGACAAGAATGGCAGGTGGTTGGATGTCATGCAAATCAAGGACGAGGACGATTCCAGGGAGCTCGAAGATCCATCTGCCAGTTCAAGCATGTTGATGGCCGCTCCTATCAATCGGAAATGAAGGAAGAATGCCCCTTCTTGTTGGCTCGGGTCACAGAAGAAAATTAAAAGTAAGTTTACTCTAAATCTTTGCTCATCCTAATGTGTTTTTTTCCCTAGTGGAAATGAAATCCTCTCCGAACGACCCGATAACAGACTCACCGCTCCCATCATCATCACAGACTGGTACCACCACAAGCGATCGTGACCGTGGTTCTCCGGGCTCTCCACCACTCTCGTCAATCTCATCCCTAGATAATTTTGACCAATTAAATAGATCTTTTGACTCTATCCGTTCAGGTCCCATTCCTGCCATTGCAGACACCAATGCTAGCTCAATGATGGCATCAGTACCCATCCATGCAAAGGATGTGACAACATCAACACATGCAGGATCGACAATGATGCTAGTACCTACCAGTGTCCTGAAGGACACAACAATGACCGATATATACACACCAAGTTCGACGACAGCACCAGCGCCTGGCAATGCGATGAAGGATGCGACAAGTAACATGGTGGCGACGACGACCGATACATGCATGCCGAGTTCAATGACAACACCAGCACCTGGCAATGCGACGAAGGATGCGACAAGTAACATGGCGACGCCGACGACTGATACATGCACGCCGAGTTCAACGACAACACCGGCACCCGCCAACAAAAAGGATGCAGCAAATGCAGTGACGATGGCCAGTGCTGACATCAAGACAAGTGCGGCAGGGAATGTCACAATAAACCCATTGTATGTATTCATCTTTCACTTTGGATCTACTAATGTATCATTGCAGGAGCGTGTTAGCGAAAAGTGCCTTGACTATCAAGGTACCACCACTCCCTCCTATCCCCGCAACCAAAGATTTCCCAAAGGGCAAGAATCACGTGGTGTTACGATCCTTGAAAAGGATTGTTTCGGTCATCGGAAGGATTGTCACTGTATGACATGTTGGTTATGGATGGGGAATGGATACGACATCGACGAACTGGATCCCCCGCCTGAGGAGGAGCCAGCCTGGCCACAGGTTGACGAGTGGATGTAGAGGTGGGCTGAAAGTCGGACGACAGACCCTTTATTTTCTTTCTGGATACCCAAAAGCTGAGTTCATCTTTCCACCTCAGTAT
>JBBPJU010001662.1:0-10777 GCA_038088875.1 Austroboletus festivus | reverse complement strand
GTAGGTCGGTGATCATGTCCATGGATATGGTGTGAAACGGGTGTGGTGCGGTTGCCGGAATTGGGATGAGGGGGGGGTGGCTAGGGTTATTGATGTTTTTATTTTGTTGACAGATCGGGCATCCCGCTATGTATTTTCTTACAAACGTGGAGAGTCCTGGCCACCAATAGTCTCTAGAGAGTAGTTGGATGGTTCTGTGTTGTCCTCCGTGTCCTCCGGCTGAGGAGGAGTGGATAGACTGTACCAGATTCCGTCGTTCCTCGGGTGGAATATAGAGTCGATGTCGGAAATATAACTGCCCCTCGGTGTACGTCCAGTCTGATTGGTTGGTCTTATCTGGGATGTGATTTTCCTGGTACATCCTTTGCAGGGCTTGGAGTACTAGGGGGTCTTTTTCTGAGGATGCCTTAATTTTCTCTTTTAGGGCAAGATCTATTTTATTGCAAAACAGTTCCTCCGGGAGAAGTTGTAATTGCGTGTTATCCTCGGTTAAATCTGGATTCGGTAGGTGTGAGAGGGCGTCGGCTGGTCCCATCTGGGACCCTGGAAGATGGTGGAAGCTTAAGTCGAATTCCTGGAGGAAAAGTTGCCATCGTGCATGGCGTCTGGATAATTTCCGGGCTTCCTTGAAGTAGAGGAGATTTTTGTGGTCGGTAAGGAGGGTTACGGGGTGGTTGGTGCTGGTGAGGTAGTGTCGCCATTCATCCAGTGCATGTATTACTCCTAGGAGTTCCTTGTCGTAGATATCGTAATTTCTTTCGGCAGGGGAGAGGGTGCTGGACCGGTAAGCACATGGGTGTAGATCTCCGTTGGCATCTTTTTGCATTAGCACTCCTCCTGTTCCCACCAGGGACGTGTCGGTCATTACGAAGATAGATTTGGATGGATCGGGAATGGTCAGTACTGGTTTCTTTAGGAATTGTGCCTGTAGGTCTCAGAAGGCTATTCCCTGGGGTTCCCCCCACTGCCATTTGGTTTCTTTCTTTGTTAATTCGATGAGGGGTCTTGCCTTGGTTGAAAACCCCTCAATGAATTTCCGGTAAAAGTTACAGAATCCGAGGAAGGATCTTACTCCTTTTACTGATGTGGGAGGGTTCCATTCCTGGATAGCCTTTAGTTTGATTGGATCCATCTTGACTTCCCCTTCCGAGACGACCATTCCCAGATATTCAGTGGACGTAGTGTCAAATGAACATTTTTCTAATTTTAGGTAGAGCTGGTGTTCCATCATTCGTTCCAGTACTTTCTTCGTCCTTTCATCGTGCGTTTGTTGGTCTGGGGAGTGTATGAGGAGGTCGTCCATATATATGATTAACCATCCCTCGGCTAGGTAATCAGCGAAAATATCGTCCATGAGGGCTTGGATTGTGGCGGGGGAGTTACATAGTCCGAAGAACATTACGGTGGGTTCGAATAGTCCTAGCGGGGTGATAAAGGCGGCTTTCCATCGGTCCTCCAGTACAATTCGAACGTTGTTGTACCCCCATCGCACGTCCATCTTGGTGAAGATCTTAGATCCTCTTAATTTGTCAATCAGATCTGAGATAAGGGGCAGGGAGTACGCATTCTTGACCATATGTTCATTTAGGTATCAGTAATCTTGGCAGGGACGGAGTTTCCTGTCTTTCTTTCCTACGAAGAAGAATGGGGATGCCTGAGGGGATTTGGAGGGTTGAATTTTTCCACTTTGGAGATGCTCAGCTATGAACTTTCTGCATGCTTCCGTTTGTTCTGGATTTAGGGGGTAGTTCCTGGCTCTCCTGGGGGAGAATGAGGGGAGTAGATCGATGTGGTGGTTGTAAGTCCACTTCGGTGGTAGAATATGAGTAGCTTCTTCCGAAAATACCTTTTGATATTGTAGGAATTTTCGGGGGAGAGATACCTCATCCTTTGTTGCCTTGCTGGCGATGTCTGTAGAGATTGTTAACTTATTAATCTCTTCTCCTTCGGTGCAGCATCGGATGAGTACTTCTTCGTTTGGTTCCTCCGCCAAGTTCGTGGTAAGGTATTTTATCAGGTATCTCTGTTCCTCCGGATCTGGGCTTTTCTTTCCTCCCTTTAGTTTTCTCTTCACCCAATTTATTATCGGGTTATGAGTTGTGAGCCAGTTCATTCCTAGTATCATATCCGTTTTCCTGCTCTTAATTATTAGGTAGTCTCAGGTTTCCCTTCTTCCTCCGATGGTCGTTGTTAATTGGGTTTTATGGGTTATATCCCCTCCGTGGTTGCTGGTTCCGTCTGCATTGACGGCAATTCGTCATATTTGAAGTTTTATCTTTGGTAGGCGTAGTTTTTTCACTAGGGTTTCGTTTATGAAGCAGTTGCTGGCTCCACTGTCAACTAGGGCTTTTATTTCAGTGTTTCCTGGAAGTAGTGAAACAGGGATTGTGATTGATGTCTTTTCCGTAGATTGTACATTCCAGGTCATAGGAGAGGGACACACTGGCGGAGCTCTCCTCTTTAAAAACCCTTAGCTCTTTCCACCCTTTCTTTTAGGGTTGCGATGCTTATTTTTGCTACCACTTCCTCCTCCTCTCTCTTGTAAACGGGTTCCTTGTATACTTCTTTGAGTATCTTGATTATGTCTTCTTCTTTCACGTTCTGTTCCTCGAGGATCTTGACATAATCGGCTATTGCCAAGGGTTCCGCTTTTGTTTCGACGATCTCTTTTGTCTGTTCCTTCTTTTGGAACTTATTACCGTGGGAGGGGGTTCCTGGTCGCGGGTGGTTTCTAGTGGAGCACCCTACTTTATGGCATATGAAGCACCGATTTTCCTTAATATGCTTAGCGTGATTGAATGGAGATAGTTTGATGATGTCTACATCCATGGCGTTTGGGTCTCTCTCTCACGTTTCAGCTTTGTATCGATTCCCTTTCAGGTCTTGAACTCTTTCGATCTGCCTCATTTGTTTATGAGCAGATTCGATCCACTCCTTAAGGGTTTCCGGCTCCTTGTTTCCGATGACCTTTTCTGTGATCAGTGGGTTCAGGCCTCTGACAAACCATTCTGTCAAGGTGGCATCGTCCGTCATCTTAGCTTTTCCTGCGTATAGTTGGAAGTCCTGCGTATATCCCTGTAATCCTTTGGTGGTAGGGTAGGATTCTTTATCCTTTTGTTTGAGAGCAGCCAACTTCCTTCGATGGTCCAAGTGGACCTCCTTGGATGAGAATGCTTCGAGGAATTTTTCTTTAAACTCCTTTCACATCTGTGTATCAGGGATCGTTCCTTCCTCCCTCTGGTTGTAGTATGCTTCTGCGAATGTCTTTCCCCTTCCTTTGCTCATCTTGTTTAAGGCGGTGTTGATCTTATCTTGCCCGTAGGTATAGATATCGTCGTTCATGGAGAAGTAGTTGCTCATGGTCATGATCCACCATGTGGCATCCTCTCCTTCTCCGGAGAAATTGGTTGGTAAGCCTGCTCGTTTTTTGGACATTTTCGCTCTTCCTCTTGGTGGTAGGTTGAGCGCGAAGTCCTCCTCCTCTAAGTGCGACGTAGCTGTATTAGGTGGGACAGGAGTTGTACTCCTGTCGGTTGGGTCAACTTCTGTGCTAATCTGTGGAGGTGCGGGTAGGCTCTCAGAAGGGCGATGATAGGTTCTGGTCCTATGGGGCCTGGGGTTGAGATGAGGGCTAGGAGTAGTAGAGCTTCCTCCGATTCGCAGTCTTCTGGACGGATCGGGGAGAGCGGTCTGGGAATGTTGATCGACGTTTTGGCCTTCTTCCCCTGAGAGGGGTTCCTTTGCGGGATAAATGGTAACGGATTTCCCTAGTGGGGATTTGATAGTCCACTAAACTCTTCTTGGTAGAACAAGGAGTGAACAAGGTTCAACTAGATCTTTTGTGACGCGATCTACAGGTATAGATTGCATGAACACAATTGACCCCTGAATGTTCAGCTGTCACTCGGCAGTAGACAGAAGACTGATAGAAATCCGGGATAGTAGAGAAGTCTTGCTGCGGCCCTCACTCAGGGATAGCAGTTAACCAAATACCACGTAGATTAAACGTAGATCTAGTTAGGGAAACTACTGTACATGGCAGTCGTATTTATAGGGGAAGGAGTACTGCCATGACCATAACAGGCAGTCATGGATAACGACGAGACTGTCCGTGGATAACTACAGAGGTGGTTTAGAAAGGTGGGGGAATGGGAGATCGCACAGATAGGTATGTGCGATCGTAAAGGAAAAGTAGTCCGATAAGAAGATAAGGAAATCTGAGATAAAGTGAAGTGGGAACGTACGACGTCCGTGGTCGCGGATGCGTCACATCCATGCGGGGTCCATGGGCCACTCTGGCGCGGGTGCGGTCTCCTCCAGTCTTAGGGGTGGAGCTTGTACATTCCACCATCCAGGGACGAAGTCCCCGAGTGGTTCCTCTCCCCATGTCGCTCCCTCTGGCTGTCCTCCCCAGAATATCTGTCTCCCGTCCTCATTTCCTCCATATGGCGCTAGAGCGATGTTGCTATTGAGCCATGGTCTATCTCCTTCGTGAGGAAAAGGGGTTGCCCTCCACGGGTAGTCCACCTGATGCGTGACATGTTATGCTTGCACTGGGTAGGTCCAAGCGTAGCCCTTATGTCCCTATTCAGAGAACAGAAATAATGAGGCACAGGAAGGGCAAAGGTAAGTTCGGGAGAATGGACAGGAGATAGTGATGGATGCGTGGCAATGAAGACATCACCAAGGGTCAAGGAAGAGCGATAGATATCGCCATAGAAAGTCAAAGGAGGCAGAGGATGCTGCCAGTCATAGACAGTGAGATGGCTAAATGAAGATAAAGTCGGAGTATTGGATGACCATCAATAATGGAAAGAGGAATGGTGATGTGACAAAGGGAGAGATGCCTGAGGAACGTCACCAGAGTTCTAGATAAAGAGATACTTCAGTGAGTTGAAGATCCAAGAGACTTGCTGAAGGATCAAGGGTTGTTTGATGGAACGATTGTGAGTTGTCAGGTGGACGGCATGGAAACGCAGGGTAGGGGATGGATTCAAAAGAGTAGAGAATACAAGAGGTATCAGGAGGTTACAAGCAAGAAGGGATAGGGAATTATGAAGGGAGGTCTAAGATGGGGATCTATAGTACAAGGGAGCCACTATATATAGGGGTCAGGGGAAGCGGCTGTGTAGTACAGGAAAAGGAACAGGGTAAAGGGTACTGATGATGAGTCAGAATGATGAGTCATCAGAATGTCCTGGAATACAATGGAATATCAAAGAAGTGATGACTTAGCCAGGGGAATGGAAGATGATCTGAGATCAGGGGCTAAGTCCAGAAGAACAGATGAAGCAAGATAATAATGGAATGGACGAGTCAGAAGGGTCAAGGGTTGAACCAAGATAAGAGATAAGGAATGACTCATCCATGACAGAGATACAATGAGTAATCAGAGCAAAGGGAATGTCTGTGACAAAGAGGAATCAAGTAAGCAAGAATAACAAGGACTAGATGAGTCAGGGAAACGGAGCATATCCGCATAGAGTGCAAGTAGACTCATCTAGGAAATGGTACAAGTAAGTCAAGGTAAAAGATATCAAAGAAAAGAGTAGTCCAGATGCTACTCAACTATGCTCCAGGGATGAATCGTAACACTACACTTGGACCTATCTGGTTCAAGCGTAACAGGCATGCACTATGCCAGGTCATTCATTCTGCAGGCATTGGATATTTCAAACTCCTCTTCGACTACGCAGCCCCTCCAAGGCCAAATTCACAACAAGTCAATGCAAGTCAAAACATTACTCAATACACCTGTGAGTGGGCCTAATATTAAAGCCGTCTCGTACTGTACGATAATGTCTTATATTCCACGCGCAAATTACGAATTAATTATGATGACCAATCATGGTCAACGGGCTATGTAGGCGACCTCGGATTTCTGTGGTGCTAGACCTCTTGAACGTAGTTAATGTCCCTCAATATCCTTTGATCCATCAGCTATCCTTCCTCCTGTGACTATGGCCAGTCCTCCTCAGTGATCCTCAGTGTTCTTAATTTCCTCATTGTCCCTTCCAGGCTCTTCTGATCTCATGCTGTTCAGGTGGATAATCCTCACCCAGATTTATTCCCAGTCCATGTCATCATTCTTACTCTCTGGCTTGGGACCATTAAGGCTCTACATAGGCTACACTCCAACCGACCCGGTCAAAGCGCAACAATAATATTATGCGAACAAGAAATGCCGCAGTCACTACAATGCCTCTATATCCCCACCTTGCCCTCCCTCTTTGGTGTTTCCAGCTACATTCATGAGCCCAGGCAGGACTATTCTCCAGGTCTTTCTGGAAGCAAACACTCTACGAACTTGATGCTCGATTAATTCATGTAGCTTTGGAACATCTTTTAACATGGCTCGGCTGCCCATGAGAGACGTAGTCTTCAAGTTAAGAGTGAACTCTGAAGGGAAGGAAATTGTCAAAACGGATTCAGGTGAGGAAAGGGACGGAGGTGCAATAGTAACCTAAGGGGTTCCATAAGTGAATGTACCATGGTCAGATAAACATGCACTCGCTAATGACTCAAATAAATCGAGGGATATCGTAAGCGAAACAGGAAGTCGAGCAAAGGATGGCATTGGATAGTTGAACAAATAGGCGGTGGAAAGTGATACGGAGATATTATCGATGTAGGACATGCGAAACTGGACGGCCTGTGGGGTGTCAGTGTCCGACTAGGATATGCTGATGGCTGCTAACGGTTAATACGCTCGTTTCCTCCATATTGTTTACGAGCCGGGCATTGGACAACAGTGGGACTGAGTTCCCGAGATTTACCGCATGGACAGTAATGTGATCCTGGATGCAAGGATGTAATGATGAGGATAAAGCAGGGTAAGGAAACGAACAAGAAATCCACGGGGGCGGATTTTGTTAGCATATTCTTCTACTCGAACCCGTGCGACCTCGTTCCCCTCGAGTCCATCTAATCCGTTTTGTAGTTTTGCTCGGTAGACGTCGGCTATCTGCCGGCGGTGACTGAGTGGACTGCTGCAGCATGTCATAATGCATAGTTGACGGACCTGCCGAGCAAGAGAGTTGAACCAATTCGCTGATTCTGCGTCGCCGAGGAAAGTGTCGGCTGCAGGCGGTGGTGAGCTTGTTTGTGACGTATTGTCTGACTTGGTGAAGGCATGAAATATTGGGGTTTCCGATTCATGACTTTGTGGGAGGAAGAAAAGGTATTTGAGGACGAGGGCGAGGATGAGGAGGATGGATAACTGTCCGAGCAGAAGGCCCTGGGTAAAGGTCGGGGTAAGGGAGAAAATGTGATTGTTGACCATCAAGACAGTTTCGGTCGGAGTATGGGACAGCGGCTGTAAGACCATGACCAGCTTGAGCACGGTTAATGTCAATGATCTGCCAGCCATCTTCGTTGCCTGGCCCGGCGCTCCTCTCACCAACTCCCTCGTCCACACGTCCATCTCTGCGCTTGGCCTGTCAACTTCAGTCCTGTCCGTTCTTCCCTCACCGCCGCCAAATTTTATCGTCCAATGGGCCAGCTACGATTGCATCGATCACGCCCTCACCCTTTCCCAGTCGAACCACGTCCTTTCATCCTCTTACACGATTAGAAAGGCCCTCATTCGAAAACATTTCTTGGCACGCTGTATTCAGTCCTACCTTGCCAAACACCCCGAATCCTCTCTTGCAAAAGCCGTACCCCCAACTTGGGACATCGATATTGCCTACGCGGACGAACTGGATGAAATGTGGAGTGACGAGTTGTGGGACCTTGGCCGCGAGCTTGACGCTAATATCAATGACGTCAAACGATGGTTCATTCTCAAACCAGGCATGGCAGACAGAGGGATCGGTATCAGGCTCTTCGACAGTAAAGCTGCTCTACGTTGTATATTTCAGCAGTTTGACTGCAATCCTGACGATGAACAGTTGTGCGAAGCAACCACATCTGTCATGACATCCCAACTCAGGCATTTCGTTCTCCAGGTACTAGTAATGTTGATACCACGAGGACTCCGACTGAGCGCATGCACAGGAGTATGTCTCCAATCCTTTGCTCATCGATCCGAAACAGGTCCCGCCGTTAATCAAGGTCCAGCCACCATGTGATTTTCAGGGCCACAAAGTCATCTTGTTCCTCCCTATGCCTTTTATCAACTCAACGAAGCTCTTGACAGTTTCATTTACGGGCATATGTGGTTGCTTCCGGTGCTCTAATGGTATTCATGTACGAACGCATCCTTGCACTGTTCTCTCCAGAGCCCTATAGTCCACCCGTTCGTTCCGGTATGGGTCTAACTGACGCACTCATTCCTCATCTGACCAACACCTCCCTGCAAATGGATCATGGGGAAGAGAACGTGCGTCTCTTGGATGAGTTGATTGGGTGTCGGATATTGTCCGGTGCCTCAAGCGGTCATGCGCTGAACATCGTAGACGTCGCTCTGATCAAACATCAGATTGCCGACACGCTTTCAGAGACATTCAGAGCCGCACTCGAGCATCCAGTGCACTTCCAGGCATGACAGTCCCCCTTCTAGTTCTTTCTAATCCTCAGATCTTTGTCTGCAGCCTTTGCCCAACGCTTTCGAGCTTTATGGCGCTGACTTCCTCGTCTCACACGAACTCTGTGGTTTGCAGGTCGAATTGTTGGAACTGAACTCAGAGCCCGCTATCGAACTCACAGGACCACGATTGACTTGGATCCTAGAAGATCTGTTTAGAGCTATTAGAGTCATTTGCATCGACCCATTTCTTCTGCCAAGGAGCCGCGAGAACGGCTGTGTTCCATTAAAAGTTGGGGAAACTCTGCACAATTTACGCAAATGCCTTGATGTCAAAGTATATGCCTCCATGGTATAATGGATAACCGGTGAGCATGGCTTGCGAAAGAAGGTCGATTTCAGTGGTATGGATTATATGACAAGTCAGTGTGCCCTAGACGTTTGAGACATTCACAATGGATTCATGAGTGTAAGGGAAGATACATACCTCTTTTTTTTGGTCATATGAATGGTCGATTGCATGTCTCGTTTCCGCTTTCGATCGTTCCCTTTCCCAGTTGTTGATGTAGAAATCACGGTATTACCTGGCTGATTTCGACACACATGTAATGACCGGACCGCCGCGCTCAGCCACTAAGCCAAAAGGCAGAGATACTGAATCGGTATCATTCAGTATCGCAGGCGGTATATGTAGTAGATACTGGGATCTGCGTAAGCTGGAGTGCTTACAACACAGGAGATATGCATACGTCCCTAAGTTTGTCTGTGAAAGGTTGGTTAAATGCGACGCATAGGATTCCGAGGCACTGAAGTTTGATAATGCCTCGCTTGTACATATTTTTGATCATCTGCAACAGAGCGGAAGGCAACAAGTCCGGAAACAATATTGTGAATTTTCAAAGTTTCCGGTGCAATCATATGTCCCAAGGTAGCGAGTCATCCCACCCGACTTGTTTGATAGACATGCATCCATTTGCTTGCCGATGTCGAAGTCATAGTGAAGTCTGGTCCAAGTTCCACCACGTACTTTAGGGTTGTATTGGAACACTGGTTTTATAAGAAGCCCCAGCGCAGTACTGTGTGGAAACCAGATTACTTTACTGGGGTTAATAAAGTAGGGACCTTGGCTGGTGAGATAATTAAGGGGGATGAACAGCCTTCTACAGTTGATGCGTACCAAACTTCTAGGACATCACTCTGTTGTTAGTATTAATAGTTATCGTGAAATCCCATGTAACACGGTGACTTCATACCTTGTGGATCCCATAGGATTGGATTGAAGACAGCTCCAATTGGCCGTCTACAAGCTCGTAGGGGAATTCTTGCTTTTCTTGACTGTCGTACTATCCTCAATCTGCATTCGCACAACAGGGTTTGAGCTAACTTGCTCCAGTTCCTTAGTACAACTCGAGAGCGCGTCGCGAAGTTCATTTAAAGTATCACGACTCCGGGAAAATTATTAATGTACGTTACGAACCTCACTGTATTCATGGACTTTAGCCTTCGTCCGTTTGTACTTCTCTCGAAGAGTCAACAGCTTTTCTTACTTCTGTGAGGCTTGCTCCTGCGCAGGGCACCGCCTGCTCGTGCACACGACGCATGATACACTGCACCTTTTCGCGGATAAGATCTTAAATTTCAGCAGACAATCTATCAATTTCTTCTCTGTTATTGGGCGCCGGCTAAAGACAGGTTAGCTTCCCGTAGAACCTGCTGTGATACAATCACCGTGTATTGCAAAGGAATGGGTAAGAGTTCCTCTGCCTTTATGGAGGACCGTCGTACAAGCTCGTCCTTGAGCCCACCTATTATTTCCTGGAGCAGCATTTTTCGCTCTAAGAGAACCATTCTCGGAAATTAGTATCTGTTCCCTCTCACGTGTTAGTCCATCGTACGAGTCGCCTGCTCTCTGCAAAATAGAAGGCATGACGCGCTCCAGAAATGAGTTTACAGAGCAAGCATACCCTCTTAGCTTCGCGAAGTTGGGCTCGGACGACCTTGGACCCCTGACCAAGGAGCTTGACCATCTCCGAGGCTAACTCTGGGTCCATGGCATTGTCCAACTCCATCTCTGAATGACTTGTAGGAACTTAGTAGTAGCACACCCAACTCCGCACGTGATCACGACTTCATATAACTTGAATTCGAGTCTAATCAGCTGTTCATTTAATGCCAGCAATGCAGAATTCACAGTCGACCGCCTCGAACGCAGAAGCAGCAATATCGGTACCATCGCGAAAGCGCTCTAAATGGGATGAAGACACGCCCGATGCCGAAGCTTCAATTCAAATCCGCCAACAGTCTCTCAAA
>JBBPJU010001661.1:0-10779 GCA_038088875.1 Austroboletus festivus | reverse complement strand
ATACCTCGTCCACGAATGACACGACCCGACATCTCGAGGATTCTCTCGTCGCAAAACCACGACTCTGAAATGTCTTTTGAAACAAGAAATAAGCGGGCGGGAGCATATGGCAGTGCACAACATAGACGAGATACCCACACTCTAGACGGGTATTCTCTAGTAGAATCACCACTCATACCTTGCACATCTAATCCCAGATCATTTGTGAAGAAATCTACTCATCCAACGCCCGAGCACATCGACATCGTCCACCGATGGGGAATCTGATTTTTCCGTGCGTATTGTTGAGAGAACGAAACCAACGGACCGACAGCTATCAAATATTTTATAGCGGGGCGGGGCGCGCTGAGTTCAACTCTAATTTACAAGAGCTACTACATCAAAATCTCTCGACGGCAATGTGATGACCACCATTATTCTTGAAGAGACAAGCAGCCGTGCGTGCAGCTATACTCCACGACATCGATGGATCCATCATGTTTAGTGAGTTACATTCATGCGTAGATGACAGGATCGCTTGTCGGATCCCCACCCTTGACGTGTCCAGCAAGTATCTGCGTTGCAAAAGGTCTCATGCCAACCCTTGCGACGATAGCAGAAGAGTGGGAAACACGCTCGCAGGTCTGATGCGACTGAAGTAACTAGATCCGAGCGCTGGGTGTGTGACTGCGACTCACCTTGTCAGGTGGACATCAAACATCCAAGAGAAAAATCACGAAGTTGTATCACGCGAATTGACTTTCCTTGGGGACTTTTACTGTTTCTGCAACGCGTACCGGACGTCTCGGTTCAGACCACCAACTATTGTGGTTTCATTCCATCAGTGTTGACAGGTCCGCGCGTTTCTACCTTGCAAACTTTGAGCCTTTAATTTTGAAGTTGCCTCTTGCAACAGGCCAGCAGAGCGACTCGGCGAAACGTTTAATATCTTTCGTTGACTCTGGCAAGAGAGGATGCCACCCACCTTGGACGGGACTCATCCCAACAACTGCCAACAGCTGCTAATCGTTGACCGGGGTATGCTACTGTTGCCCTCCACAAATACCATGACGAGACCACGTGCATCTGGTAAATCCAAGAATGCCAGGCACTACGAGGAACTTGAACGAGCGTCTAGGGGTTTTAGTTGCAACACTTAATTCAAGTGAGGAACATTGGGTCTAAACTCAAGTAACGTGCACTACACTTGTCAAGTAACATATATAGATAGACATCGAGTCCCAGACAAAAGCAGCCTTACGGTTCCATCTAAAAAAAATTCGTTATACTGATCGGGGGAGAGCAGTATCCACGATTGCATTGCGTGCAATGTCGATACTGCACACCTACTTTGCTTAATATTGTTCTAACCTAACGCTTTCCCTTGTTACTGCCCGAATGGAAAAAGTTGCTCGCACGTGGGGTCTCCCAGAAGCTTGTAGAACGTGACCAAGTTGCCCCTGATCGCTGCCTCGAGTTCGGGAGTCGGGTCAGGGTACAGCTGAGCCGTCAAATTGACCTGTCTCTGGTACGCATAGCACGTCTGGGTAACATTAGCAACGAACGGGCACGGGGAAGGGACGGGGTGAGAACAGAACGTACGCTCCCAGGGTCCTCTGGATTCAACACATAGTTGCCCACACCTTCGTTGCGGCCAGGCAGCACGCCGACCAAGTCAAATATCTTGCCAAACATGACGCTGACCTCATTAAGGCCGTATGGGGCCTGACGACGGTAAAAGCCATCGGGATACTTGTGATCCTGGAAGAAACTCCGCGCATTGTCCAGCGTGACGTTGAGCGTCGTGTTCACGGTCTGGTTGCTTACGAAAAAAGCGAGGGGGAACGTCGTTTCTGCGTAGGCGGTTAAGAAGCGGGGAGTATCAAACGAGAAGGTCGGGTTGGTCGCGATAGAGTCATTGATGCGGCGACCCTTTTGCAGGGCTGAGGATTCGACAGTGACGAAACCATCTCCAACAAGGTTGGCAGCATCTACAAGCTGCAAAACGAGATAAGTGCCGACTGATAAATTTGAATGCAGCTTATACATGCCTGATCAAACAAGGTTTCATTGAAACTGAAGTTGTTGCCAAAATAAAAGTCTCCGCGGGTGGTGCTAGCATCACCTAGAGTCGAGAGTCAAGATGATAAGTACGCTCTTGTCGGTATCATATGAGAGGCGATAAGCTTACCTTCAAAGTTGCCGTGGATGTTAAGTCCAGGGGTGAGCTCATCGTCTGCAGTCGTATTTGCACCAATACTCATTAAATTAGTCAAATGGTTTCCGTCGACGACGAACGCCTGTTCCAAAAACCACATGTCAGTTAACGGGAAAAAGACAGGACTGAGTGACATGCCGCATAGGTGACAAATGCAGCCAGGTCATATCCCATGTTGAAACCTGAAGGCACTCTGATTAGAACCTCGACGATGATACCTATACCAGTCTCCAAACCTTCTTGGACAGCAGTGATGATCTCAGCAGGGGTCGCCACACCCCTTCGGTTGATATACTTCAGAACCATGTTATTCACGGTGAAGGCAAACTATGTCATGGAGATGGATCACTGACCCCATGAGAAGCCAGGGTATTTAAACCTGGGCAGGGGCCACGGATATCACCTGGTCGATCGGGCATATATGGGTGGGCTGCATCGTTCACCAACTTTGCGGACGTGTCGTTGATGGGAGGAGGGGGAGGTTGTGCACCGGGAGTACTACTAAAGGTTCGGGCTATGGCACGGACCTCTTCCGAGGACAAACCTGCAAGGGAACGATGTTCCGGAAAGTTCGCTAGGTGCGGGAAGCCCAGTGCATGTGGAACGAGCAGGATAAACGTCGTGAAGTACTGTAACTTCATCCTAAGTATGGGCGGGGTATTAAGGAAACGAGTCTAAAGGGAACAGACTGACTGGAAGTGATCTTATAAGAGCAGGGAAAGTCGGAGTCGGTAGCATTTAGTGCCATGGCTTTGGGCGAACAGGGTAAAGGAACTTCTGATACACTGTGGTCTGTCACATAACTGGCGGTGCAGCAACTGCGGTGGCAATGTGCATCTCGCAGCATTTGTCAAAGTACTGGATCAAATTTGGTTCCACTCGGGGTGAGAGCGTTTCCGGCGGTCTATAGTCCCGTCAAGGCATCTAGAAAATATTCCACTTTCCAGCGATAATCCTACTCGGTAAATACACTAGGGCCCGCCGAGGAATAGAAGACACTTACAAAGAACGAACGGTACGACAACCGCAGCGCAGCTTTAGAGCCACATACTCATATTTGACTACCGCAGTTCAGTTATCATCGGTGACTCCGGCCCTGAGTGCGATTTTTTGATTAGTTATCGACAAGGGCTCACATGCTGTATGTAGACCGACGGTGTGATAGTTACAACCTGGGCTACTCCGTCGGCACGGGTGTTCACAACACAAATTTCCTTTGCGGTGATCAGTGGCCGCATTACCAACTCGCGCTCCAAGCAACACCGAAACTACTGGAATATATATATATGAATGAGTATCTGTACAGTTTCGTGTACTCACTACTAACCACTTGATCCATGTCGGGTGTTCGTGCTAGGACTTAGGGGCATGTACTTCCAAGTTCAGGACATGTCCCTCGCTCTCACATCGTTCTATTACCCCCTTGCGACCAGTTGTATGTCACTGCGAGTCCACTTCAAGCTCGTATTCCTTGGTCATCTTCAAATCAAATGGGTACTGAGCGTATTGCTGCATACGTGCAATACATGGCAAAGGCATAACAACAGGCGGGCTAAGGCGCCCGTGATGCAGTATTGAGACAGTGGATTATTAGACTAAGAGAACATGCTTTTACAATATAAAGCTGCAACTTATACACCCATTGCATCTCTATGGTTTGGTGGTTATTTTTCTTGACAGACTTTTCATGCGTTCGGCATTAAGCTTGCGCCGAGCGATATCATTCTCCACGGTCTGACTACTCTTCACAACACCGCCGTTGGCCCTGGGCGCAACTGTGTAATTGCCGAATTCTCTTTGTGGGATCATGACGGCGTTTTTTCTTATGCGGTTCTTCTCGCCCTCCTTGGCACGGGCGAGAATGGCATTGAGACGCTCATTAGTGCGTTCAGTGTTGTCGTCTTGAGCTATGGGAACCACACGATCGCGATAAGAAGCACTGCGTTTGATGATGGGACGAGACCACGTTGAAACGAGGTCGTTGGCGATGCGTTGTATATCAGCGTGGACTCGTTTGCATTTGGTGTAAAACAGGACAATGCGGCCCAAACCCGACTCTTTGAGGACCGCGCTATCGATAAACTCCATTTTCCTTAAAACTGGGAAAAAGTCACGCTGGATGTTGAGAGCGGGCAGAGAGCGATCTGGGAGAGGCTCGAGCCATCTGCGGACACCCTCTAGAAGGTTGTTATCGACGATGGACTGAGAGAGAGATTGCCTGTATGGGGGATGATTAACAGGTGAAGAAAGAAAGGAAGTGGGGTGGAGCGGACTTGCGGAGAACCTCCATAACTTGAGGAAGGAGTTTAAGCTTGTTTACTGCGAACTGCTTCTCGCGGTTTGCCTGTTCATCATCGGCTGCGGCACCGAGCATGGCTTCACGAAGACGGGAAACCTCTTCGTCTGCGACGCCATCGAGGGCATCCTCGTCCTTTTTGCGCTTTTTTTGTCGTGAACCTTTTTTGGGTTTGAGGATAGCGTCGAATTGCATGTCGAGCCGAAGTTTGTTTGCTGATGGGGGGGTTAGCATATAGAGTATCGAACGACAAAAGAAACGAGCCTTTTTCTGGGGGAAGGTCATTTAGGTCCTCTTCGGTAATCTGTTTGCGCTTGCGCTTCCTCTGAGTCCGACGGCCGTCACGATCCTCTGTGCGGCGCTGTATTTTGCGCTTCTGCTTCTGGGGGCGTTCCTGTTCATAGGCATCACTAGACTCTGCGGACGAGGCAGAGGCATCCTGGTCCACGGGAACGGGTTTCTGACGCGGACGCTGCTGAGGGATATCTGCAACCAGATAAGGTCCAGGGCAAGACGAAGAGGGTGTAAAAGACGTACCTTCCTCTTCGGATGACAGTTCAGAACCATCACCGAAAATATCGCGTTCGAGAGTGTGTGTCTGCGCAGGGGTGAGAGTGCGGCGGGGGAAGAGAGTGGGGGCGGACTGACCGGTGCCATGGCAGTACGAGGACAAGGACAAGGAGTAAACCAAACAGATACAAAGCTAGTTCAATATTAATGACTGTAACCTAATGAGGATGCTAATAATAATAATATCCTAGTACATATATACCGCGCAGTCGTACAGTGCCATTATTTACATTACCTTGGATGTTTTCCTTTCTTGCCATGGATCCCTACGCCGACAGGACACCCTCCCTCACCAACTCGGACGCTTCCTCATTCTCTTCAGAACTACCATCTATCGAGGACAGACCTCTTCCTTCTCTCCCAAACGAATTCCCTCAGAGAACACCCAAAAACGTCCAGGAGAATAGGAAATCCTTACCAGAGTTCCCACTCGCAAAGCATATCCATTCGATTGTTCCTCCCAAGCCAGCCGCACCCCTCCCAAAGTCCAGAGCATGGCGTAACATGCACAGAAACACAGTCTCGGCATTGCGTCAACCGCGCATATTTGCCCGTCTGCTCCGTTTCACTACGTGGGACGATCTCTACGCCCTCTTCGCGACCTGTTCTAGTATCAGACGTCTTTGGGCTTCCCGTGATGTCCGGGATCTCATCCTCTCTCACTTCCTCCCCCACTACCATACTGCCCTCCGTCAAAGCCATCCCGCTGCTTCTCAGCCAGTCGACATCACTCTCCATGACCTCCATCTCCTACGTTCGTCCTTCTTTGCTCTCCCCATGTACGCGTTGACCATCCAATTATCCAGTACTCTCCCAGCGGGTCCCGCTTCATCAATATCCTGTTCATGCACTCGCCTCCCTCTCCAACGCATTCTCTCCTGAATCGGCCAACGACATGGCCACTGCAGCCATGACCATTCAGCTCGCTATGCTTGCCACAGCACACTCTCGTTTCGTCCTCTTCCTACAGTCCCTCGTTCACACTTCACCTCTCCCTCTACCCATCGATTTTGATCCACCTCGGCAACCCTCTCGCTTTCCGTCGCCCTCCGCCTCTCCGCCTCGTGCCCTTCGCGAGCTCACTTTCCCAGCTCCGCTTTCTTACCTATCCGACCTATCCGAGGTCCAGTCCTCCGATACCCACAGCTCCTTGGAGCAAACGCGTTCTCATACCAGTCTCTCTAGCCCTTTATCGCGTGCTGATCCCACCGCCCAACCCACCAGCCAAGTTCGCAAGAGGAGAGTTTCAATTTTCCATGCTTCTCGTGCTCGGCCTCCGCCACCATCGGAACCGCGCTCACTCAAATATTACGAAGCCCCTTGGAGACGTTCCACCGCTGCGAGAAGTACGGATGCCCCGCTAATCCCTCCCTTCTCCGAAGCCTGGCCCACTTCATATTCCGAGGATAACATCTCCCGGCCCTTCGCAAAATCGCACAAGCGCAACTCTTCCGCCGATAATTCGTGTGCTTCTTCGATCAGCGGTGGTTCAGCACCTCCTTCCGTTCGAAAAGCACCGTACGAAATTAAGCAGAGCTCTCCGCATGATCTCTCTCACGCAACTTCAAGAACGCGCGCTCCCGTCCTCCGTGTCTTCGTCCCATGCAATGCCCTCTCCCCTGAGGCCATCAGAGCTTGTGAGGCACAGCTCCAAACCGCGGGACTCTGGCAGTACCTCTCGGCTGGTGACGTCATATGCAACCTTGGTTATGTTCCTTCGACTCCAGGAGGTACACAGTCCCAAATGGATCTTCCTCTCGATGACAAGTTTACATCTCGAAACACCTGGCTCCTCTTTGATGGCGGTTCCCTTGTTTCCTTCACTCCTCCATCCCCACCAGCACTTCCTGACTCTCTCAGCCTCCCCTCTCCTTTTTATTATACCCACCTCATGTCTTTCAGCACGAATCCTACCTTCATGTTTGCGCCGCCAAGTGGCGCAGGAGTCCCCGAGACGACACTCATAAATACAGCAACACGCGTTCCCAGTCCCCACTCGCCGGGTGGCTGGGCGATGGCAAAAAGATACATGTGGATTGCACGCGCTCGCGTCGGGATGGGCTTCATGGACATTGACGAAGGCCTTGGCGAGGGCTGGCGGGGCGAATGGGTCCTCGAGGCCGAAGGGACACAAGAAGGTAGGCAGACGCTCATCGATTGTATATCTGGACTATCGGGTGAAATATTTGTCTGGGAACTTGTACGAGAAAAGAGTGGTGGAGGGCGCATCTGGCTTCGGTAAGCACATCGTTTGCTATTGGTACCCGTGTGTCCGCTCACCTGTCTTTTAGACTTATTAGACCTGTAGTTCCACCAAATGATAACTCAGCGAACTTGAACCTGATTCGCTCTCATTTATCATGAAGACGCTTTTATTTATATTGGTTACATCTTACATCGCAACGCTGACACCCACTTTACCCGACGGACACCTGCACTTCTGACATTGTACGTATTGTAACGATCTTACCCCACACATTCTCCTACGTGTTTTTTTCTGCTGTGTTATTTCTCCCCACGTCATTGCGAACAATCTTTTTACCATTTCTGTAGCAAGGACACAGCATGTTTTGTTACTTGAGCAAACAAATGGATTTTGTTATGCCGATCGCATGAGTTGGATAGTACATCAGGTAAGCTTGACGATACTGGTATCCAAGAACTCTGCCAGGTCGAACGACCCTCCTAAGGGAGCCGTCACTACACCGGCCTTCTCAAGGATTCTGAATGAACATGTGGGAACGAATCAACGATGTCAATCTACTCCTGCCAGCTGGTACTCACATCAGCGTGTCGGTGATGACACGAGCCGGAATCTCCGCGCAGTCTTCCGGGTATGCAACTGCCTGTAGCCATGCCTACGACCAACAGGGTATGTAAGCCATCCACATCAATACACACGTGTCAGGGTTCCCCTGCGCTTTTAGCGCCATTACGCATTCGCGACAGAAAAACAGGAAGAAAAAGATGGGTCAGTTCGCACCTTGACGTCCTCTTCTGGATACCTAAACGTCTGCTGGATGAACGCCACGCTCGGGCCGGTTCGATGCTCGGGCGATGCAAACGTGCGCACGTGGCTGGAGAGCTTGTCCAGGAACGCACGCACGTCGGAGGGTGCTGCGCGTGTAGGGTGTGCTGCGATGAGCCAAGACGGCCACGGTGTCGGAACTTCACCGATCTACATCGCCCGCGTGAACGAGGGAAAGGGAAAAAGGAGTCGATCAGTCATCATCTTCTCATACACAGGGGTACACGGGACAAAAAGTGGCGTCCTCTTTAGGGCGGTGTGGGTGAGACGGGCAACAAGTGGAAAAACTTACAAAGCGACACTCTCCCGCGTCCGCAAACGGCTTGGTGGTGAACCATTCCCACATGAACGCGCTCGTCGACCCGTCGTTGACGGAATCGATCAACCCACGAATGTCGTTATTAACTGCTCCGCGGAAGATCCTGGGTGATCGTAGCCATGGTCGCATTTCATACAGCACCGCGGACGTACCTTGGAACCGGAGGTCTTGGGTTGGCCAGCGTTGCTGTAGAGCCATCACGTACGCCATCGTCTGGCTTCCGCTGTCCATCGTTTTGCCAAGTGATAGGTACGAGGGTGATCGCGCGCGCGTCAGGACGAGGTACCGTAGGAAATAGGGGCAAAAGAGGACTCGCCTGCCGTTCCTAGAGATCCCGAGTGTCGTGCCTCGAAGATCTGATATCTGCTTGTACTGCGAGTCCTTGGACCCTGTGATCACGGCCCTATAATGCACACAACATCACATCCATCAACGATGAGCACGAACACGAACGTCCTTGGCGGGATGATGAACGTGCCATCTCAGGGGGGAAGTTACATAGCTCCCGACAAGTTTATATGCCTTGGATCCCTTTGCAATGCCTGCGATCAGCGGATCAGTGAGGGCGCTATACGTCCATGTCAGAACAAGGACGCGTCAGACACAGGGACGCTGTCATGGAGGGAATGGAGAGCATAAGTACATTGCAATATCGATTTCGTCGCATGTCAGACGGGAGATCAGTTGGCCCGTTCCACCTGTCGGGGGCCTCCGTCAATGATCTAAATGCCAAGGGGTGGTCTCGTACTGGGACACTCTACGAGCGTGAACGTCTTGTCTTGGTCGGCGGCCGCAAACTGGAGCAAAGGCGAGCAAAAGTGCTCGCGGACTGGCCTCTCCTCAGTACCAAGCTTGGACTTCGTCGAAATCGAATTACCGTATCCTACTCTCAATGGCATTGGGTACGTTCAGGACGAAGAGGTCCAATCACCCAAAGAATCTAGCGAGAGTGATAATTCGAGTCCGGCAACGGATCCGTTGTTTGCCGAACAAGGTGTCCCGCGAAGGCAGGAATTGACGGGCGATTATCAACCAGTAACACAACAAAAAGGAGCTACATTCATGAAACATATGAAAACTCGCAAAACAGACGATCATTGTATCAAAATCATCCATGCTAGCACAAAGTAAAATAACCTAGTAGAGTTTAGAATCAGGCAGCAGATCGCTTGGGTAGGCATTGGCTCACAGCAGCGGATACACGGCGAGAAGGATGCGTTGTTGTTCGATCTTTGTACCATCCAAGAAGTTTATGGAAGCTGTTCACTCACTAAGTAATGAACGGCACAATAACGAGAAAGGCGAGTTACCCCAGATGCACCACGCCCATGCAGCCAGTGCGATCGGTGCACGTATCCAAATGATGCGGACAAAGCAGGATACAAGTGCAGCGACATCTAAAGGTGCTACACAGTATCCCAGAGCACATAAACCCTGGAAAAAAGAACTTTAAAGATGGTCAAACACATTCGCGCCAGGGAGAGATTACAGGACGTACACCCTGCCTCCCAGTAGCTAAGGGCAAAAAAAAAAAAAAAGTAAAAGGCATTGTTTAAAAGGTCTTTTTCGGCTTACCTTTGCCTGAACAGTCACTACAAGAGATCCGACGGCAATGATCACCACAACACTCGTGAATACTCCGAGGGCCTGGCTAGCTGGTGCCTTTGCAAGAGATGAGTGAATTTGGAGGGAATGGGATTAGGTGTGGGCATACATTCACGCTGAGCATCAGACCGAGGGCAAGGCAGAGTAGCAGAGGCCCCCAGAGATCCCAGTCCCTGGTATGAGTTAGACCATATTCGCGATGAATGGCAGAACACACCTCAAGGCCTCACGTCCGGTGGCTTTTCGGGGATAAAGTACTTGAACGAGTTTTGTATATATTGAGAGAAGGTCGCGCGCCTACACGTCAGCAGTCAGTGCGTGGCAAGAGCTAAAGGGCTACCACGAACGATCGTTGCAGTCATGGGCTCATCAAGAGTGTCGACTCCCGTGTATCTATATGTATGTTACTCACAGCCGAAAGGGGCTACTGGACAAGTGATACGCACCGCGTTTCGACACGAATGCCCCCCACCGTCTGCCTAACGGGCTTGTGAGGCCCACTCGAACTACCAATGTTCCCTGATACATCCTGCGAGGCTGCACAGGCACTGCTCGTCTGTGCAGCTGGCTCTTGCAAGCGCGATTTGCCTTTGTCTACGGCCGGCGAGGGTGGGCTGGGTGCAGTGAATCCGGGAATATCTTGCTCGTTTAGGTCCTCGTCGTCCTCGTCTGAAACCAGATCAGTATATATCCCATCCAACGCGACGTTGAACATGCCTGCTTCGATAAACTTTGAAGAGGATGTCAACGGCGTCGTCACCGAG
>JBBPJU010001660.1:0-10798 GCA_038088875.1 Austroboletus festivus | reverse complement strand
TGGAGTAAATTCATCAAATGCTTTATGAATTCCTTCATGTCAAAGGAGGAAGTAGCTGACGCCAGAAGAAGGATCAGAAATCTTCGCCAGGAGAAAGGGCCATCAACTATGAAAAATGCTCAGAAGTATATTTAAGATTTCCAACTTCTTGCTGCTAAGTCCAGAGTGACCAATGAAGGAGCACTCTGTGAATGGTTTGTCAAAGGACTAAATCATGATATTGTCAGGAATATCATACTACTCAAGAAACTGACCACTATCAAGGAGTGGGTCGAAGCAGCACAAAAACAAGTGTAACAGCTGGAGTGGGTAAGAGATTTATCTGGGGGACAATTCATCCATGGAGGAAATGGAGGAGGCAGATCATCAGGAAAAGATCCCAACATGATGGATGTAGACACCATTCACCTCTCTCCAACTGAGCAAGTGTGACATGTAAAAAATGGCTTGTGTTTCATTTGCCATAAGAAGAGATGTTCCACCTGAAACCACAAAAGGCCAGGGTTGGCTAGGGCTTCCAAGAAGACTTGCGAAGTCACAGATAGGATAACTAAGAACCCACCAATGCCCAATAAAACTGTGGAGTACATTCAAAAGGTACTAGATAGCAAGAAGGGGACAAAGGACCAAATTCTTAAAGTCCTGCAACAAGTCTATAAAGATGACCAATATGCTGATGATGAAGACAGTGATAAAAAGAGAGTTGCAGTACTATCCACTAAAGTTATGAATAAGATTGCTAAGATGAAGGGTTTTTAAGGAGGGGATGGAAGTTGATGTCCTTTCTCCTCAAATCTCCAGATACAGTGTACTCTAGCAAATGATGATCAATGCTCATTTCCATTTCCATTCACACTCCATCTGGAATCATCGACACCCATGCCCTGATAGACAGTGGGGCCACTGGTAACTTCATCAATACAAAACATGCCCAAAAGTGGAGAATACCTTTCTTATAACTAAAAGAATCCTGGAATGCTATCAACACAGATGGATCCCATAATGCTGAAGGAAGTATCACCCAGTGCAGATTCTTAACCATGACCATAGGAGGCAAGATCCAAAGAAGGAGCCTGATGATGCTTGGTTCTGGCAAAACCCCCATCATTCTAGGGATGGTCTGGTTGGCTAAGGAAAACCCCATAATTGATTGGGAGAAGCAGGAACTTCTCCTAATATCCGACAAAGAAGTTGAGGAAAGACCACTGCAGGTGGCACAGCAATACCTGGCAAAGTATATTGCTGAGGATCTGTATGATCCCTCAGAGAAGGTAATCATTAGAGAAAGCCTTAACAAAGAAATTCACAAGACTACTGTATCCATGGAAATAGCCAGTAAACAGATCCATGAGAAAAAAGAACTACCAAAGGAGTATCTGGAATATTGAAGGGTATTCTCAGAAGAAGCAGCCACTACCCTATCCTTATCATGAAGTTATGATCATCAGATTAAACTAACTAAAGACTTCATGCTGTGATGAGCAAAGAACTACTCCCTTAACTCAGAAGAAACCAAGGCATGTCAAGAGTTCATTTCTGAACATCTAGCAAGCAGGAAGATTACCCAGTCAATCTCCCCCCAGGTGTCTCCATTCTTTATTGTAAAAAAAAAGGATGGCAAGCTCCAACCCTGTCAGGACTACCACTATCTAAACTCTATGACCATAAAAAATACATATCCACTTCTCCTCACTGCTAATCTCATCAATAAAGTCAAGAACTCCAAAATATTCACTAAGATGGATGTCTAATGGGAGTATAACAATGTCCTCATAAACAAAAAGGACTGATGGAAAGCAGCATTTATAACACCTATGGGGCTCTTCAAGCTAACCATAATATTCTTTGGGCTGTGCAACTTGCTAGCTACATTTCAAGCCCTTATGGATGACATATTCATAGATTACCTAGCCAAGGGGTGGCTAATAATATACATGGATGATCTCCTTATCCACTCAGCTGATCAACAAACTCATGACAAGAGAACAAAGAAGATGTTGGCAAGGCTAGCATAACACTGGTTATACCTCAAATTAGAAAAATGTTCCATTGACATCCCAGAGGTGGAATACTTGGGAATGGTATTGAAGGAAGGGAGTGTAGCTATGGACCCTGTCAAACTAAAAGCAATCGAAGATTGGGAGGCCCAAAAAACAGTAAAGCAAGTGTGATCTTTCCTTGGATTCTGTAACTTTTACAGGAAATTCATTCCTGAATTTTCCAACCTGGCCCAACCACTCACCACCCTAACTACCAAAGGGAAGCATTGGGAGTGGTCTTCCAAGGCAGATAACACATTCTAAACCCTCAAACAGCTGTTCCTCCATGCCCCCATCCTACACTACCCTGATCCTAGAAAACCTTTTTGGCTAATAACCGATACATCACTAACAGCTACTGGAGCAGTCCTTATGCAGAAAGACAGTAATGGGGATCTCCACCCATGTGCCTATAGATTATCCACATTCGCACCTGCTGAACAAAATTACGACATCTATAACAGAGAACTTCTGGCAATCATCCTTGCATTAAAAGATTGGCACCATTATCTTACTGGGATAGCCTTCCCCATGACAGTCCTGACAGACCATAAAAATTTGAACTATTTCCACCAACTCCATGACTTATCTCACCAATACACTCATTGGCAACTATTTCTTCAGGATTTCAACCTCTGCCTGGTCCATATGTCCAGAGATCAGATGGCTCTGGTGGACTTCCTATCCCAACCAGACATTATGAATAAATCTCAGGACCCCATCCAGTTAATCCCGGATAATGTGTTCATCTGATCTATTAATACCACCCTTCATGCCCAATTGAAATCCCCCCTTCAGGATCCTACTGCCCTCAAAGCCCTCCTCTGTATTGAGCAGGGCAACCCTGCCTTCCCCAGAACCTTTGCCTCCAATTGGGAGGTCCGCAATGACTCACTCTATTATCAGGGATGCCTCTATGTCAATGAAGAGTTCTGCCACCTTCTTGTCCATACAATACACTGCCATTACTACTGGTCACCCAGGGTTTTACTGCCTTCATAACTTTATCTCCTGGAACTACTGGTGGCCCAGGATGGCCTGCTTCCTCTGCCAGTATCTTGCTGGTTGCCCTGTTTGCCAGAAGCACAAAGTTATCACCCATTCAAACAAACCCCCTATTATACCCATTCCCACCATTACCATGTACCCCTTCCAACACCTCTCCGTGGGCCTCATCACAGACTTACTCCCTGCTCCCCTGTGGGACACTATTTTAGTTGTGGTGGACCATGGACTTTTGAAGGGGGCTAATTTTATTCCAACTATGAAAATGGTAATGGCGGAAGGGGTTGCCACCCTCTTCTTAAAGAACATCTTCTTCTGATTCGGTATCCATGACTCCATAATCTCTGATCATGGCCCATAGTTCAATAGTGCCTTCACATGAGAAATGGGTAGACTACTACAATATAATCCAAAACTATCCACTGCCTACCACCCTCAAATAGATGGGGAATCAGAAAGGGCCAACCAAAAACTAGAAATGTACCTACAAATTTTCTGTCACAAAAATTCCACCTCCTAGAGTAACTTCCTCCCCATCACCAAATTCACTCACAACTCCGCCACTCACTCTACAACAAAACAATCACCATTCCTCCTGATGAATGGATATGAACTAAGAGGATTTCCCTCTATTACAAAAACTTTCATCTTAGCAGTACAGTTCACTCTAGACCAATGGGGAACTGTGTGGAAGGAAGCCATAGCTGCTATAACATATGCCCAGAAAGATTACAAAAAACAGCATAAAGGAAAAGCCTATTCTCCATATAAAGTAGAAGACCTAGTATGGCTCTTCATTAAAAACCTTAAAACAAAAGGAGAATTACAAAAACTATTATCAAAATGAGAAGAACCCTTTAGGGTATTACAAAACATAAATGACATCTCCTTTGAATTACAACTACCAAATAACTGGAAAATCCACAATGTATTCCATGCCTTCCTACTATCCCTGTTTACAGAAACATCTGAATTTAGAAACACTGCCCCCAAATTGCCAATCAACCTGGAAAAGGAACCAGAATATGAAGTCAAGGAAATCCTCTCCCATAGAGGAACATCATGGCAATGTTCCTATCTTGTCAAATGGAAAGGCTACCCACATTCAAAGAATACATGGGAACTGGAGACCAACTTTACCCATTCTGACCAAATCCTAACCACTTATAAACAAGCTTACCAGATACCACCACAATAGGACAATGGTCTACCCCACCTAACCAACTTTCCAGGATAAGAAATATAGCCATTGGCACACTGAATTCATTCCTGCAGAAACTAAAGAAGTGACTTATGAAGGAAAACCTAGAAAAATAACTAAGAAGTGAGTCCATTTCCTTAACTCTCATGTCAGACAATACTGGTACTATTGCAAATTTGACTCCTGTCCCTACCACTGACATGCCAAGAACTTTTATTGATACCCACCATTTGGTAGTCACTCCTTTTGGAATTTCCCCCCCTGAACCTGTCATCTCCATCATAATCACCAAGGTTAGCGATGCCTACAATTTGAAATCTATTCCCCATCTGAAATGGAGATACCTTTACCATAACCTTCTCAACTCTCCTTACATTGCTGCCTGGCTGGTTGAAAGGTGGCATACCTCTCTAGTCCAACCACTAACCACCCTCATAAATACCTATGAGGTGTATGCCAACATTCATTCCACCCATCTTAACATCACTAAACACAACCATGTTGGCCCCTTCTCAACTACAACCCAGCCTATCCTCACTTCCAACCTCATTTACCTCAGGATCCTCATCAGACAGTGCCTCCATGAATGAGGATTCAATGATGTCATTGACCAACTTCCCTTCCTTGCCATCCACTCTGTCATCTGGGAGCTGATTGGCCCTCTTACCCCAAAGATCCAAGCCTGCATCATCCACAACCAGAGGTTGGTACTCCATGCTGTTGGAGGTAGTGGAGGAGTTGCACCTCCTAGTCCAGTGCCACCTTTACTCACTTGACTATCAGTCAAGAGAACAGGCAATAATGGAGGAGATACTGATCCCTTCATCCCTACTAACCCCAACTGCCCCTCCTCTCCCACACTCCCTGACCCCCTGGAACTAGAGAACCTGCCCAAACCCTCACAGGCATACCAACACACCACTGACCCCCCCATCCCTGTCCCCAACCCAACTACTCCACCTAGAACCAACCTTCTTCAAAGGATCTCCTCTCCCCCTGCTCTCCATTAAGGACTTCCCCCACTCTCTTGGAATATCCCTGAGGATAACAACATCAGTACTGCATTCCACTGCATATGATGCAACAATGCTCACCCCACTGTCTGGGACTGCCCACACTCCATCTGTCCCATCTGCTCCTATTGTGCCCCCTCTCACCCTCCCTATAGGTGCCCAAACCTCTCCACCCCCAGCCTCCCACAATCCTGTCCAGAATGCAGAGGAGAACATCTTCTGTACTGGAGATGCCCCTTCTTTACCTGCCTCCATTGCTATAAGGTTACTCCTGGCCATGCCACTCCTGACTGCCCTCTGGTCAGAAGTGGTCACCAGATTGAATGAGTTAGTGGATGAGTGGAATCATCCCTTCTATCTGGACAGGGAAGGTAATGTTATAGAATGATGGAGAAGGTTGTTAGGGTGTGGAGAACACACTGTATAAGTGCTGGTCTCCCACAACTCAAGTCCAATGTCAAAGACTGTGCATTATGGATAGAAATGGTACACATACCTCAAGTCCAATGTCAAAGACTGAAGAAACAGACATTGGACTCGAAGCTTCTACTCTAAGTCTGAGGAATAACAACATCAAATATCAACATATGTTATAAGCTGTACAATCACACAGATAGTGCGCAATCAGCACACTCAACAAAGGTCACCGACTCCCTATCTGGAGGAGTTGGACACCTGGTCTTTTTCTTTTCTTCCTATAGACATGCAGATGGACATGGATCAAGACTTCTCTAGTGGGCTTGTATAGGGTGATTTCCTCAAGTACTAGAATGCCACCCTGCCTCTACAAAACAACCAGGAGAATGTACCTTCTAGAAATCCCAAGTGGTTCACTTGGGATGCTCAAAAGTTAGCAGACTTTCTTTCTAGATGTGAAAACTCTTTTCCTTTTCTTTTGATAACTCTTTTCCCTTTTCAGGATATATTTGATCTACTACGTTAAGTTACCAAACCACCTTTTCCTTTTCCATATAGCATATGCCTGGTTTGGTATTAACTTCCTTCTTCCAATAAGATCTTATATATCCTTTCCATACAATTAGGAGTCCTCTCATGATTATGAGAAGGATCCCACACACAGCCCTTCCTCTTTTTCCATAGGTTGTGTGTAACATATTAATATCTCCTAACCAGAATGCTTTTCTATTTCCCATTCCTTTTCTGAACAGGCAGTAGTTTCATATTCCAGAAGGGAGTAGATTCCCATCTATTCCCCATTAGGTATAAATAGTGCCCATGTACAGTAGCCAAGTTCCTCAGCTAAATTCTACACATCCTTATGTGGAGCTTATGCTGTATCTTGGAAAAAGTGGATGATTTACCTTTCCTTGAGAGAGTTCTTGTTAGGCACTGCCTGAATTATTGCTTCATACTCTTCCACTTGGCAACCATGGCCCAGGAATCTATTCTTGTGGTGTGTATCCATTATGGATCCAACCTAGGACCTTTTGACCTCCTAGTTGCTTGACACTTGCAACTCCACATCTTGCATTCTATATTAGATTGTGATTGACTTTCATTCTATAGATTATATATTCCAGGTCTTAGGAGAGTTACACACTGATTAAGCTCTTCATTTTAAAAACCCTTGGCATGTTCTACTCAAGTTCTGAGCTCTTCCATGTTTATTTTAGCAATGGTTTCCTCTTCCTCCTCTCCTTAGTAGACCAGTTTCTCATATACTTCTTTGAGGATCTTGATTATGTCTTCTTCTTTGATGTCTTTATCTTTGAGAATCTTAATGTAATTGCCAATTGCCAATGGTGTGGGGGTGGTGGAGACTTCTTTCATTTGTTCCTTTCTTTGGAACTCAGTGTGGGAAGATGTTCCTGGTCATAGACAGTTTCTGGTAGAGCACCTTACTTTGTGACAAATGAAACAGCAATTTTCCTTTACATGTTCAGCATGATTAAATGGCAATAATTTGATGATGTCAACATCCATGGTGTTAGGGTCGTGTGCTTCTGCCTTGTATCAATTTCCTTTCAGGTCTCGAACTCTTTCAATTTGTCATATTTGTCTGTGACTGGATTCAATCCAATTCTTAAGGGTTTCTGGCTCTTTTATGGCTATGACTTTTTCTGTGATCAATGGGTTGAGACCTCTAACAAACCATTCCATCAGGGCAGTATCATCCATCATCTTTGCTTTTCCGGCATAAAGCTGGAAGTCCTGTGTATATTCCTGCAACTTCTTTGTTGTAGAGAAGGAGTTTTTGTTCTTCTATTTGAGAGCAGCTAACTTCCTTCTGTGGTCCAAGTGATCCTCCTTGGATGAAAATGCCTCTAGGAACTTCACTTTGAAGTCCTTCCAACCTTGTGTATCTGGGATCATTCCTGCTTCTTGCTGATTGTAGTATGCTTCTGAAAATATCTTCCCTCTTTCTTTGCTCATTTTGTTCAAGGCAGTATTGATCCTGTCTTGGTTGTAGGTATAGATATTGTCATTCATGGAAAAGTAGTTACTTATGGTTATGATCCACCATGATGCATCCTCTCCTTCTCCAGAGAAATCTGTTGGTAAACCTGCTCACTTTTCACTCATCTTGGGTTGACTTCTCCTGAGTGGTAGGTTAATGTTCAGAATGAGGTCTTCCTCTACTGGTTGAGACATAGCTGTATTAGGTGGGACAGGAGTCAGAGTCCTGTCAGCTGTAGCAGCTTCTGTGTTAAGGGCCGGAGGTGTGGGTAGGCTCTGAGAAGGGTAATGATAGGTTCTGGTCAAATGGGGGTGGGGATTGTAATGATGGCTAGGTGTCATATTCTGGATTCCAACAAGTCCTACTCCATTTCTCTGAAGTAACTCTGGTCCATTTCCTTTTTTCTATTTTACTTTTCCTTACTCCATTTCCATTTACTCTGCCTCTGTACTACTCCGTTTCACTACTCTGCTATGTTTCCTTTTTAGTACTTTATTTGAACCCTTCCATTGTTATGATGTTCACCACTCAACATATGCCACTGTTTCTCCTTTAACATTTCACATCAGCCCTTTATACCACTTTCCTCCACCTTTTCTGATTTTTACTTGGTCATATGTCTCTGCTCAAGTATATAAATCCCTCCTCTCTGTCAGTAGATACCTGAGTTCAATTATCAACATAACTTGACATTCTCACCTTGTTCCCTGTCTGATTGTCTTTATGCTTACATTCATTTGTGACTGAACTCAATGCCCTTCGTTGGGATTATCCCCCATTGCTTTGAGCCTTGATGGCTCTACTCTGACCACCTCTGACCACTCCAGCCATAACTCCAACCCCTCCGAAATTCAGAGTTCTTAACTCCATGTAAGAGCACACCACATAAGGTGAAGCTGAGCCCTATTTGACTGAACCAACTCAGGAACAACTGGAGTTGTCCTCCTGAGTATGTTTCCATTAGTTTAACAGTATATTTAAACTCCTGCTTGCATGAAGTCACATTGATTATCATGGCTACTAGAGTCACTCACTCCCACACCCACACACTCGCCGACACCTCTCACTCCACTCATTTCAACCCACTTCAAACCTTTGCTAGCAGTCACCAAGCCCCCGACCCCATTGAACAATTTCAGAGCTCCTCCACTAGGCACACCCCCAGGTCTGCATCTCAGGTATTTGCTCCCCCACTCTCCCCTACTCCCAGAGCTCACATTGAAGAGCTTCCAACTGAGAAAGAGGCCACTCCTTCGGACTTGTGTCCATTACATACCCCCATGAACTGCATCATCAACTCTGGTGCTCTAGACAGGCCCAGAGGTGATTCATCAGACAGTGACTCTGAGTTTCCAGAGCACAGCCTTGACCCCCACTCCACAGATGATAAGGAAGAGCCCATCCCATGTGACACACTTCCTAACCTGGCAAGTGCCATTTGTGGCCTTGCTCACTCCTCCTATCAAAAAACCTCTGAAACCTTGCAATGGACTAAAGTCTGGGAGCCTGACCAGTTTGATGGGACTTGTTATGCTAGACAAGTGTGACACCTAGTCTGATCCTTTATTACAGTGTGCACTCAATAGTAGCATGAAGACTAGTAGAAATCCAAAGAAGTTTGATCACTGCAGTAACTCTTTCACACTGAGGAAACTAGACACCACACTTGTGATTGCATAGATCTAGCTGAGGTTACAAGTACAAACAGCTACTGTATTTATAGGAATCCCTTGTGGTATAACTCCTAGTTATGGAAAGGAAGAGGCACTGTAGATTGAGATCCACAAATGCTACACCTCACATAAGGCAAGGAAATGAAGTAGTCCAATGGTAAGGTAAATGAAAAGGGGGTGTTGATGCCCGACATACTGGATAGGAGAAATGGAAGAGGACAATGAGGTTTCCATAAGGAAAACCAGAATAGTGGTACATCAACGGAGAGGTCATTGATAGAAGATCTGAAGTAGATCAATGACCTAAAGTGTCTCCAATACTGAGGCGGAAAGATAAACTCAGCTTTTGGGTATCAAAGGGAAAAGATAGGGTCCATCTGAGCAACTTTCAGCCCACTACTCCATCCACTCATCAGCAACTGGCCAAGCAGGTTCCTCCTCAGGTGGAGGGTCAAGCTCATCCACATCATAACCATTCCCCATCCAGAGCCAGCACATAGTACAGAAGCAGTCCTTCCTATGACCGAGATAATCTCGATCAGAGATTGTAACAGGACTGATTTCTGCAAACTCTGGGTCTTCCTAGTTCAATGTGAGTTAAACTTTCAGGACTACCCAAAAGCCTTTGCCTCTGATCACATAAAGGTCACCTTTACCCAGTCGTACCTTAAGGGTATGGCACTTGAGTGGTTCGAGCCAGATTTACTCCAGTCAGAGGATCTGGATCTCCAACCCCTTTGGATGGACAGCTACAAAAAGTTTATGCTGGACCTCTAGACCAACTTCAGACCACACAATCTGATCAGAGATGATGAGCATCAGTTGGACCAGCTGTCAATGACAGATGGTCAGCATATCAATAAGTACATCATAGAGTTTAACCAGATCGCTTTGCAAGTCCAGGGTTATGGAGAAGGTGCTCTCTGGCACCACTTTTACAATGATCTTCTGGACTGCATCAAGGACAAAATCTCTTGCATTGGAAAATCACCCTCTCAACTAATTCTGATGCCAACTATCGCGCATGCAGGGACTCTGGTCACTCTACAAGTGCCTATGTGGTCAAGATTGGATCTGGCGCTGTTTCCTGGATGTCTAAGCGACAATCTGTGGTCACTCTTTCCACTACGGAAGCAGAGTACATGGCTGCCTGTGAGGCAGGGAAAGAAATCATTTGGATGCGGAAAATGCTATAAGAACTTGGTTTCAAATTTAGTTCTCCATCTACCCTTTATATGGACAACCAATCTGCGATTCAAGTTGCAAAACATCCAGAACATCATGGCAGAATGAAACAACTTGATCTGTCATGGTTTTGGCTTCGAGATATGGTCGAATCAGGTGCAATTGCGCCTACATTTGTGGCAACTGACTCAATGCCAGCTGATTTACTCACAAAGGCATTGCCTTGAGTCAAAGTGGAGAAATTCTGCCAAATGCCAGGATTG
>JBBPJU010001659.1:0-10801 GCA_038088875.1 Austroboletus festivus | reverse complement strand
TCTTGACATTGTATATAGCTGCAAGTGGCCTGGGCTGTGATCATTGTTGGTAAGCGCTCAGTTATTAGTACGATTGTTTACGAGCGCATAGAATATTCGACTTACCTCCACCTCCTATGAAGTTATTATCCATTTCCTATAAACAGGACTCCAGATCGAAGGATTTCATGGAGATCCTACGGTGCAATACATTTTCACTCTGTCAATCATCTCCATCGCTCTCTGCCTCCCTCCCATCGATTGGTCGAGGTTAATCGGGTTTTGTTGCATGCTGAAGTGTGCTAGCAAGTCATGATCACCACACTATCCGCAGACTTGATTTCTGACAGGACAACAAGACAGATCATGCTAAGTGTGACCGTGTAAGGGTGGTTCAAATTCTGTTTCGAGTCAGGCTCTGAAAACTGACCATGTTTGAGAGTAACATCGAGCTGAAACCGTACCTTGAATAACTCTGGCCGTGATAACACGCGGATTGAGATTTTGCGCCGACTAGCGTTGTAAACTTGGAAGTAACTTTTTGTCTACGATCACGTGTTATCAGAACCTCCCTCAGCTCCTGTCGGATGAGTGGATCCTTAAGTTGGGCTACTAACACGAACTCAGACGAATTGCCGTCGGTCGGGCATTTATCACCATCCATGATCATCCAGCATGATAATTGTCCCATACTTCCAGGCAGTTGAAGTGACGGAACCATGGCCCGAGCTGCGGTGGCAGACGAAGACCTCCGCTCCGCTCTGATCACTCTCAAACAAGAAAAGCCTACCCTCGGTGTCGTCAAGATCCACGCCCTGTTGCTCGAGACCCATCCAACGTGGACCGTCAGCGAAAAGCGCATCCGCAAGATCCTGCAGACCGAAGGTCTCGCCGCAACAGATAGATCTGGTCTAGTAATCGCGATCCACCCCGTGTCTCGTCTCAACAAGAGCTTGAATGTGATGAGGTGGAGCAATAAAGTGAAGGTACAGTATTTCAACGCTGTCAAAGGAAAGGGGCTTGTGGCGACGGAAACGATATCCGAGGATGAAGTGATATGGAAAGAAGATCCATTTATACTAGCCCCCGAGTGGTGCGTTTTCCGTGGTCACTAAAGTTCACATCGACCACTCATCGTGCAGGGATGTGTACGATTTACAAAAAGCCTCCAAAGCATGTGCGTTCTGTTCTACCCCGCTAAGGAACCACTCGCCCCTCCACCTGCCATGCTCGGCGTCCACATCCTCGACGCCTTGCCCTGCCCTGTTTTGTAATCGCCTTTGTCGCGCTCAGTCTGACAAAGTGCACCCCCTTCTCTGCCCTGCTCGCAATCCAGCATCCGTCGCTCTCTTGCAGTTTGCACGCAACGCCGAGTGGATGGCCCTCCACGCGCTCTCCCAAATTACGAGCAAACTCCTACTCTCTTCCCAAAGAGACGACGGCACATTCGACGAAGACTTTCAAGTCGTACATGGGCTCGCGGAGCTTGGAATGGAAGAACGTTTCCGAGCACTCCGGTATGCACCTACTTAAAATTATCTTGCCGATCTGTCCGGCGCATGCTTAACAATTGACATTTCCGGAAAGTGACAAAGGTGTAGAACCCGATCGAGAAAACTGGAAAAAGGCACACGAACTATTCCTCTGTGCATTCAAGATCCCCAAAGTACCAGACGAACAGAAAAAACTCGCGCGGCTCCTGAGAAAGCCGATCCCTGAATCGATCCAACGAGATCTGTTCGAGTATGACGCGTTTCTGCGTGGATTGGGTCGCATGAGCCTCAGTTAGTGCTCCCGCCGTTAAGAATATCTTTATCTCCGCCATCCCCGAGTTCGTGTAGGCTGACCACTGGATCCTCTAGATCTCGAAGCACACGGCGGTCTGTACAAGCTCCACTCGCACCTAAATCACGCATGCACGCCGAACGTCTCCGTGCGCCATTTCGATCAGCATACGGCACTCTCCCGTATCACCGTCATAGCCAAGACGGTGATCGAACCTGGGGACGAACTTTTCATCACCTACATCGACCCGCGGCACGGATTTAAAGAACGGCAGAAACGGCTGCTCGAATGGGGATTTGGGCCGTGCCGATGTGATCGGTGCCGCATGGAAGAAGGGGAAGCAAAGGTGGCAGGCAGTGACGAGAAGGAGGCGGAGGCGGACGAACTTGCGGATCAACTCAAGGCCGGGCTGGGTCTCGTGTGAATAACGAGTACGTTATGAAGACCTGAATCACAGTCGGCGTCGAAAGTTGAAACATGTCGCACGTCGTGGTGAACCTGCACGTACAGTATGTAACGGGATGATGAGCGCCTGGATAGCCAAGTAAAGATTATCAAACATGCCACTATCAGGGGCTGATTGTCTGGATGCCCGTCGTTCCTTGATATTCGGGGCTCAAGCTGTCTACTTTTGCCCATGCAGTAGAACGGGTTCACACCGGGAATTTCTTGCTTTAAAGGGCGATAAAACACATTTCAAAACACATTTGCATTATTAAAATTATGACAATGTATTTCGCACACGCTCATAATTATTTATTCGAACAGGCATAAAATTGTATTATATAAGTTTTTTTTTGGTAAGACACAATAATATTAACTTACAAGTGCAAATTTGGCGGGGGACTGCACTTAAAAATTAAATAATATTGGTTTTCAAAATGTTATCCACCTTTATAATATTTTGGAGACATACCAAATATAATATTCTAAGCTACCTCAAATAGAATCTCATTATATTTTATACCCCAATTATATTTCGAATTGTCTTCTATGGCCTTTAAATCTTGAAGTTCCCGCTGTGTCAGGGTGTTGTCTCCATTCCTTTTGTTCCTCATTTTCATTACTACCTGCGGTCCCAGTGCATCGATGTCCTTGAGCTACATGGCGACGGATTAGTCATAACCCGAAATCAATATATACATATCGTTCAACGTTCAACTTCACAGGTCAATTACATGGGCAAGATTGGTTGGTTCCAGGACAAAGTACACAAAGTGCATGGTCAACGTACAAGAGAAACGAAATCTCACGGGTGAACCTCGTTTTTCCGAATAAGTTAAATAAACAAAAGATGTCGTCCAATCACTCCACCCTTGGTCGCTTTCCTGGTCGACCGTCGACCGGGTCCATGTTGCCATCGCCCTCTGGCCTGACTTCAGCTTCAGGTCGCACTTCGTTCTCACTCACTCCCTGTATTGCCGGCGCTCCCTCCTGTTGTTCGGCAGATCGGGGCCTTGGTTGGGAGGGCGGTCGCTGAGGGGCTGCGACAGGCGCGGGAATACCATTCTGGGAAACTCCTCGAAGAACTTCGAGTTCACCTTCTGCTCTCTGTCGTGCCGCGCGTTCCTCCTCCCACAACCTTCGCATTTCTTCCAGTTGTGCCTGCAAGTCACCCATTGCTTGATCCATCAACAACTTCTCCAGCGTCCACTTTTCGATATTGCGCGCTTCGTTCTCCTTGAGATGATGGATATACTGCACAGCCCGTGCAAGGATGGCTCCTTTTGCTTTTTCCCCCGAACTGTTCGGCACAATTCGGCCGAGTTCATTGATACCTTCGTTTATGTTGCCTCTCCGCCGACGCTCAACTTCTTTCTAAGCGATGGATGAGGGTCCGGACTAGGATCGAAACCAACAAACGTACGTGATTGTCCTTTCTCTGTCGCGCCCATTCGTCGCTCCCCATAGCTGCGGTCCGGTTTCCTCTTGTCCGACTAGAGCCAATACCAGATGCTGATGCCTTGGGTTTATCGCTGTCGTCGGAATCTTTATTTGCCTCGTCGCTTTCTTGAACAGGTGGACCTGTGAGGATCGGGGCAGTCTGTACAGCAGCAGCTGCCGCGGCGGAGAGCTGACCCAAATTTGGTGGACCACGGGGGTGTGACGATGGACCAGGATCGCCGATGCCTGGCATAGGCTGTCCGGGAGGATGGGGATGGAAAGTTGTGTGCGGAACGGGAATTTGGTGGGTGGCATGCGGGATCTGATGTTGATTAGTATTGTGAACAGGGAACAATCCTTGAGCGAGTGCCTGCAGTGACTGAGCTGCATCTGGACCGAGGTCTACCTGACCATTCTGACAAAATGGGACGATTAGCGTACGTCACGAGGAGATAGATCACGTGGTGAGTGGACGTGAAGAATAAAGATTGCGAGATTTAGATGTGGTAACACGATCAACGAGGCGAACAGAGTGTGTAACAGACCTTTTGAAATATCTTGAGGATGTTATTGACTTGTGCTACATCGAGGATGTTTTGGTTCTCGTTGGTAGTGGCTGAAATGGGGCTCGTAGGGGCAGGACCCTGTTGACTGGGTGCTGCCTGAGGATTTGCTGGTAGGGACATTTGAAAAGCCTCGAACAAGGTATTTATTAGTTCACTCTGGCGTGAAGGAGCGAGTGCGTGCGTGCACGAGGTGGATTCGGGTGGGTGCTGGTCACGGGGTAAAAGTGCAAGGTCACGGGAAAGTCACATGTCGCCGTTTTATTGAACTTATGGACCAAACAAGTGCAAAGTTGACGCCACCTTTGATCATCCAAACCGGGAATTGCCGAACCAGTCTTTTAAATCCCAAGTGACTTATCTTTGGTCTTGACGTTGCGTTGGGACCGTTGAGGACGCTGTCGAGATGATCGCTGCAATGCATACGACTTTGTTCGTCGTTTGATCGTTGATAAATTATGTTCCAAAGATGTGACCGCCCTGGTTGTTAATGGGACCGCATGAGGTTTACCTGGTGCCATGGTTTGAAACACTAAAACGTTGGCTCACTGGGGCACAGTCTGTTCGAACTTGGCGTGTGTAAAGTATTATTTTCTACTCAATCCACAGGACGGTTTGGATTTGAATAGGCCATCAAAAGGGTTTGATAAGACGTGGCTGTGTAATACTACAGGCGTGTGAATGACGATTGATTTTGCCGACAAATGACCAGCATCTTTGAAACTTTTGAAATTAGATGGCATACGTAGCAGCGCAGGGTCGTACGGGCTCTGTGTCATCACTTGCAAATGGTGTCTGTCAGCTGTTGAACCTATCCTCGGCTACTTGGTGGTATCGTTCCGGTGTTTATAACTGGGGGGGTTGTTCTACCTTCTTGAACTGATCCTTTTGCTGGAACGCTGAGATTTGCTCGTTCACCTTTTCTCCCTCAACCATCATGGTTCACATTAGCTCAGAGGACCCCTTTGCGTCCATCCTCGCACCTCCCCTAGGGGAAACGCCCTCGGAAAAGGAGACCCGTGAACGCGCAGAGGCAGACGCTCAGAGAGTGAGCGACACCATCGACGAACAGATTCGACAAGAACGTTTAGCCTTGAAAAAGAAGAAGAAGCCTGTCAAAGTTCTTCTCCTTGGCCAGAGTGAAAGTGGTATGTACATTCCATTCATCTGCTTCTTTTCCCATCTGACCATTCTCGACCACCCATAGGCAAATCCGCCACGTTGAAGAGTTGGGTTTTTTTTTCACTTTCATATCCGTTGTCGAGGTGCTGAGTCAAACATCACGCATAGATTTTCAACTCCAATATGCTCGCAAAGAGTGGGTAGAAGACAAAGCTGCTTGGCGTGCAGTAATCTCCCTCAATCTCGTGCGCAACATCATCCATATCCTCGATGTCTTGCTACGCGAAATGTCTTTTTCAGATGGAGACAGATCTAGATCGCCTGGCAGCGCAGAGAGCGCTTCAGATTCCGAATGGGAACCTTCACCCCACGCCCCCATCTATCAGTTCAGTGACAAACACCGCTTGTTGAAGTTACGCCTTGCACCCCTACGAAGAGTTCAGGGCGACCTGGAGAAGCGGCTCGGCTCAGCGTCGCTAGAGGTCTACTCTGTTGCCCCCGTTTCCCCCGTCGGACAAGATGACATCCATTCTCGAGATATTGGCATCAATTCGAGGAACGGTTGGAAACCCGTGCTAGATAGGCTCCGACTCATTCAAAAAGGCGACAGTCGTCCCGAATCCGTCTCGCGGAGACGGGAACAGGAAAATTATGAAGTTACCGATATAGTTGTCGGCTGTAAAGAGGACATGAAAATCCTTTGGCATGACCCCGTGGTTCAGCAAATTCTAAAGCACAGGAAAATTCATATTGAGGATTCCCCTGGCTTGTAAGCACCATGTGTGGTCACTTGCACCCTACTATTGTCTCAATCATATCCCTAAGCTTTCTAAACGATATCGACCGAATCGCGTCACCGGGCTATGAGCCAAGCGATGACGATATTGTTCGCGCTCGTCTCCGGACCGTCGGCGTTCAAGAACATAATTTCGTCGTAGGGGGAGAAGGTGGGTTCAAATTATGCGTCATACACACCACTTGTTATGACCTTGCAAACATTTAACCACGTCACCTTAGGCACAGGAAAGGAATGGATCATGTATGACGTTGGAGGTACAAGATCTTCCGTAAGTGCTTTGTTGTCATACTCTAGTACTCACCAAACACTATGTTTCAGCGACCCGTCTGGGCGTCCTACTTTGATGATGTGGACACGATTATATTTCTCTCCCCCATATCCTGTTTCGACGAGCGCCTGCGTGAAGACACGAGAGTCAACCGGCTGGAGGATAGCTATCAACTTTGGCGTGCCGTTTGTTCCTCCCCAGTGCTTGCGAAAACGCAAATTATCCTCTTCCTCAACAAGTGTGACCTCCTCCAAAACAAACTCAGGCGAGGGGTGCATGTGAAAGACTACGTTCCAAGTTTCGGAGATCGGAAAAACGATGTCGCCACGGTCATGAAATGTACGCCTACTCCTGTCTCTGAGATGTGCTTGGCCAGTCTGATCACGACGCATATTGTGCGGTTTTTCCAGACTTTCAATCCCATTTTAGGGATATTTCCAAGTCGGTTTCACCGGAGCCACGGCCGTTCTTTGTTCATTTCACATCCGTAATAGTGAGCTTGTTCCACCGATTATTATTTCCTTGTCCTGCTGTGCCTGTCCCTGGGAGATCATTTATTTATTTTCGTGTTTATTTTTCTCTTCTCTGTTCCGATGCTGAACTTCCTGATCGTGATCTGCATATTTATTTCAGGATACCAAGGCAACCCAGACAACCCTGAGAATCGGTGAGTGCCTTGTCCGATGATAAATATGATCACATTTCGGTGTGGGTCGCTCATGGAGTGCACGTTTCAGTTGAGGAAAGTATCCTTCGGTCGCATCTAAGGAATGCAGATCTAATATGATTCGCTGTGTGTGCGTGTAATTGTGTGGTATTTATTAGCGTGCTGGTGTATGTTGTAAAGGGGATCTATGTACGCTTAGATTACTTATCGCAGGGGTACCTCGGGTTTGATACACGAGGAGGGCGCCTGTTGCTTATGAATAACTCCTTTTCTTTCGTTCGTACACATTATGATAATCCACTCGTCCGATATCATCGGTCCATACAGAACCCTTGCAAGTTGGCAGCGGGTCCTGAATCATCGAACGGCACACGTCGGAAGTATCTTGTTTACTTGGTAAATTATGTACACTTGGCACGACTATCAACGCTTGTCCGACACATCATCCCGGACTTCGTCCATCCTCCCGCCCGCTGCGTACTATCGGCGTACTCACTCCGCGCTCTGACGAACTCGATTCCTCGGGGGGCGACGATGACTGTCTCCTCGGCAACACCCGCGTCGGTGTCCCCGTCGACGACGCTCGCGTGCGTTCTTGTGCATGCGCTGTCAGATCCACTGCCGGACTCTCTGGCTCATCTTCAGAATCATGCGGCGTCTCGTTCCCCAGAGATTGCAGGTTCGCCAACGAGGCATTCCGCCGGGCCCGGCGCGCATGGAACGTCCGGCTCGCCGTCGCGTTCGAGAACAGGGGCAACAAGTACCGCTCGTCCAACGTCTGGAACCACTTGCCATCTTCGTGCTGCGTTTGGCCATCTCCACCTTCGACACGGCCTCCTTCAGGGTCTTCCACAGCACCATCAGCACCATGATTACCACTGGAACCGTGACCCGATGTCGCCGTCATCGTCGTCGCCATCGGAAGGACCTCGGTCTCCGAATCGAGCGAATCGGAAGAGGCCATCGAGAACACGTTGGTGCCAACAGGCGACGAAAGTTGCGCCTGGACATGGTGATTGTAACTATGCGGCCACACGCGCTCTCGTCCACCTCTCGCTCCCACAGCACGTCCGTACCCCTGCTGCGAGGCTGAAAAGTAGACAGATGGCGAGCCGGTGTCATCAGCACTGATACGGCTCCATCCGCCGGATATACGTCGACCGGGCCAACCAACCCTGCCAAGGGGTGGCCCGTCCTCGTCACTGCTACTTGCTGCCTCGTCTTCGACTCCCGTTCGGATACCGAGGATCTCGAGCATCCGGGCGGTCGTCCCACCGAACACGATGACCGTGAGGACGACGACGAGAAGTACGGTGACGCGCAGCGTCTGCGCATTGTCGCCCTTGAACCCTGCCGCCAACGCGACGCCCACTGCGCCACGCAGCCCAGCCCAAAAGAGCATCATTTGATACGAGTGGGGGAGCTCCTCGTAGCGCTGTCCGCGGGCATGTTTGGTGAAGAAGTTGATTGCCTCGGACAACGGGAAGACGGCAGCGTAACGAGTAAAGACGACGGCAACAGTTGTGACAGCGATAAAGAGAGGTTTCACGTAATTTGTGACGCGTTCCGACGAAGGTGGACTCGTGAAGAGAGAAAGACCGAGATAGATGAAGATAAAGTTCTCCGAAAGTTGTGCGAGCGTGGAGAATATATACTTGGTCGTACGTTGGGTCTTACGAGACATGGTGTGATAAGCATAGTGCTTCAAGGTTATACCACAAAAGAGCAAAGAGACGATGCCAGACATGGATAAACCATTGGAAAAGAAGTAACACGTATACGCGCAAAGCGCAACGAGACATGACTCGATGGAGGGGTAGAGACTCAGCGAGGAGTGTTTTAACACCAAGGACATGGCAAGGCCAAAACTGACGCCCAGAGCCATGGACACGCTGAAAGAGAGAAGGAAGATGCCGATTCCATGGAAGATTGATGATATGAAGATCTCCGTCCCGTGAAATTGCGTCAGCGTTCTATAAAACATTCAGGGGTTAACGCAGAACAAAAGGACTAGCTGTAACACCCACTCATACATGACGATACTGACGGCATCGTTGAGTAGACTTTCGCCGAAGATGATCGTATAGAGCTTCGGGTCGACTTTGTACTGTTGGAAGATGGCAAGGATGGTGACAGGATCGGTAGCAGAGAGCGTCGAGCCAAAGATGAGACATTCCAGCAAGCTAACGTCCAACGATTCTAGTCCTAGAAACGAGTAAATGTAGACGAGTACCCTGCACTAAAGCTGATAAGTAAATGCGGAATGCGATCTTGCGCCACGCGTGTCCACGCACCCAACTCCCATGGCTGATACTGCTGTTCCCAGAAACGCAAACGTAAGGATGGAACCAAAGTTGCGGAAAAAGTTTTCCTGGATAACCAACGAGTCTGTATCGAATATCCGTCATGAACAAGACGCACGTACTTGTTTGAGTTCATAGCCCGAGTTGAGGATGATCGGAGGGAGGAGGAGATTGAAAAAGAGGGTATGTTTAAATGTCTGGAATATAGACCATCAGCTATTTGAAACATGCAGCCTGGAAGAGAGGTCCCCTCTTTTTCATACAGGGATCCAACAAGACTGGCAAGATAGACAATGTAGGTGGACTCACTAGCATTTCTCGAATCATCGTGCCCGGCGCTAGACGAACGACGAGTCCGACGAACATGCCTGCAAAGATGGCGACCAAGGTTTCATGAATTGCCCGTATGCGTTTTATTTGTAGATAGTAAGACGTCCATAGGGAGAGTATGAGCAGCAAGCAGACGAGAAAGAGCGACCAGGACGAATAGAACTCTTCTTCCTCTGCGACGGGTGCGCTGGACGGCGCCGAGTCTAACGCGCTCACGGTGATGGATCCCAGAGAGAGCGACATTTGCGAAACGAAAGGATGGCGAGTCAATTCAAGTCTAGTACATTTGGTCCAACAAACACGTCGTCGATGAGGCAGTATTGGCTTATGTAACACGCAGCAGGCTGTACTGTAGGACACCAGCTTGGCTGTCGCCGTCTAACCCTGATAATCTAGAAAAAACCATTACTGCGCCCGCCGTGTCGCCTTTGGCAACGTCGTCCAGTTCGGCTTCCTCTGATTCCCCGCCTGCTGAGCCACTGCTTCCATCCTCGTCCGACGATACCAATCCAACATCTTATTGACCGTGTCTCTCATCGTCACTGGCGGCATCAGTGTCGCTGGGGGTATCGAGAGCAACTGTCGAATCCGCGGCACCCTCAGCAACGACGATTGGGTAATGGACAGCAGCATGCCCGTGAGCATGCTCAGCCACAAACCCTGATTTGAATTTAGCACATCATTTTCAACAACCAATGACGCACTCACCGTCGGCATCCAGGACATGAAGGGCAATGTTGCAAAAGTGGCCACTCGCATGACGTTCATAGTATGAGCCATGGCTGGTTTTGTAGGGTCTAATTCCCTCTTCATAATCTAGAAGGACATTATCAAATACCACCTAAACTCATAGTGACGAATACTGACCGAGAACTGGACGTTCATGGCAAGAAGGACGAGCGTGGGCATGACGTAGTCACCAGTAACCGTTAGGTCCGGTAAAAACCACACCCCGCTTTGCGCCATTTGCACGACTGGCAACTGCACCATATTTCTGACGGCAAAAAACAAACCGAAGTTCCCAATCATTTGAATAATTGGGGGGAGGAACATGGATCGAAGGGACACGCCTGCCCTTTCCATCAGTTTTTGCTTTTTGAG
>JBBPJU010001658.1:0-10804 GCA_038088875.1 Austroboletus festivus | reverse complement strand
AGTTCTATTAAGCCATTGCCTTAATCACCGTCTTATCCTCTTCATGCTAGGAACAAGAGCACGGATTAACATCCAAGCCACATACGTACGGCTCCTTCCCAACTTAGGACCCTTCGGCACCTACGTCGCTCAGAGGCTAGGCCTCCACGTCCTGCATTCCGTATCAAAAGAATCTAACTCTTGTAACCTTCCCCTCGTTTCTACAAGTAGGGACACACTCCCGCCACGATTGCGCGGCAACCTGGATCAGACGACGAACAACCCCCCTCCCCCACTTCTCAGACTATACAAAGGACCCCTATCCCAGATACACTTCGAATCTCTGGGAGCAGACCGACTTTTAGAGCTCCTCCTCTCCCCCTCTCCAATTCCACAGCGAGTGCTCCAGTCATTACTGGAGGAACATCCCCATCTCCACTACCTACTTAGCAACCTAGGATCAGTGGCAGCACGACCCCTTATAGAGAGGTGGACTATCAATTACTCCCTGAGAGTATGACAGCACCTCCAGTCTCAACTCCAGCACCAGCAGGATACGTCACCCCCGACTACTTCGCCGCCTGCACAAGAAGGGAGCCAACAGACCCACAGCCATTCTCAAGAGAAAGCCAGAGAAGGGTAGCAGCCAGAGTACACAGGGAACTCACCGAAAGGAAAGAGAGTGAAGAAGAAGATATGGCCCCCACGGAGTTAAAAGTGGCGCTCCCTGCCGACTTTTCTGGAAATAGTGAAGATGCGATCTGGTGGATCGCCGCAATGAAAAATTACTTCGCCATAAATGAGGATTTGTATAAAACCGACTTAGCCAAGATCGTAATGGCCCTGAACAAGATGCCGAAGGGAAGAGGAAGGGTGTTCGCCGAAGGAAGTTTCGCCTTAGACAAAAACTTGGACGATAAGGAAAAAACATGGGCAAAATTTGTAGAAAGATTCAGCAACTCCTTTGTGTCGAAGGAGGAGGCTGCTGACGCTAGACGAAAGCTAGGAAGCATCCGCCAAGATCGGGGGGCCTCAACCATGAAGAACGCCTAGAAGTACATTCAAGACTTCCAGCTTCTCGCTGCCAAATCCGGAGTAACTGACGAGGGTGCACTCTGTGAATGGTTCATAAAGGGACTGAACCAGGATATTGCCAGGAATATCATACTCCTCAAGGAGCCAACCACTATCAAGGAGTGGGTTGAGAGCGCACAGAAACAAGTTCAACAACTGGAACGGGTAAGAGATTTATCCGGAGGACGATTTACCCACCAAGGAGGAAATGGTGGAGGGAGAACATCAGGGAGGGACCCCAATGCGATGGATGTAGACACCATCAAACTATCGCCAACTGAACAGGCACGCCGGATCAAGAATGGCCTATGCTTCATTTGCGGAAGAAAGGGATGCTCCACTCGAAACCACAAGAGACCCAGGTCCGCCCGCACAACGGAAAAAACCCAAGAGGTCTCGGATGGGGTAACAAAGGACCCACCACCGCCTGATGAGACTGCGGAGTACATACAGAAGGTACTCGATAGCAAGAAGGGGACGAAGGACCAAATCCTCAAGGTCCTTCAGCAGGTCTATGAGGAAGACCAATTTGCAGATGACAAGGACGAAGAAGAAACCGTGGCAAGAGTAAAGACCCTCGATGACGAGAAAGAAGACCCAGATGATTCCGCTGGGTTAACCAAAATCCTCGTCGATCAGATCAAGAAGGTCAGGGGTTTTTAAAGAGAGGAGTGAAGACGATGTTTCCCTCCTCTAAAGTACTGGACAACACTGTATTATCACAAGAAAGGCGATCAATGACCATTCCCATCACCATTCGTACACCGTCCGGAAACATCGAAACCCATGCCTTGATCGACAGCGGCGCCATAGGAAACTTTATAAGCACAAAATGCGCTCAGAAATGGAAAATTCCCCTCATCCCCCTTAGAGAACCCCGAAAAGCTATCAATGCAGATGGATCCCATAACATTGGAGGAAGCATCACCCAACGCGGATTCTTGACCATGACCATAGGAGGAAAGACCCGAAGAAGGAGCCTGATGGTACTAGGTTCCAGCAAAACACCAATCATCCTCAGAATGACTTGGCTTGCCGAGGAAAACCCAATCATTGACTGGGAGAAGCGGGAGCTTCACCTAGATGACGACCTTGAAGACGTCACGGAAAGACCACTTAGGGTGGCACAGCGGTACCTGGCCAAATATATTGCTGAGGACCTGGACAATCCCTCAGAGGAGGTAATCATAAGAGAATGTCTTGACGAGGAGATTCGCAAGACAATGGTGAGTACCGAAATCGCTAGTAAGCAGGTCCAAGAAAACAAAGAATTGCCGAGGGAGTACCATGAGTATAGGAGAGTGTTCTTCGAAGAAGCAGCAACAAGCATGCCGCCACCAAGAAGTCAGGATCACCAGATCAAATTGACCCCCGATTTCGTCCCCACAAGAGCAAAAAACTATTCCCTGAACCCCGAAGAAACCCAAGCCTGTCGGGATTTCCTGGATGAACATCTTAAAAGTGGAAAGATCACCACTTCCACTTCCCCCCAAGCCTCCCCATTCTTTTTCATCAAAAAGAAGGACAGAAAGCTTTGCCCCTGCCAGGATTACCGATACCTAAACAAGCATACCGTAAAGAACACCTACCCACTCCCCCTAACCGCCAACCTAATAGACAAGGTGAAAGATTCCAAAATTTTCACCAAGATGGACGTGCGATGGGGGTATAACAACGTCCGTATCCAAAAGGAGGACCGATGGAAGGCAGCATTTATCACCCTGTTTGGGCTATTTGAGCCCACGGTAATGTTTTTTGGGTTGTGTACCTCCCCCGCAACTTTCCAAGCCCTTATGGACAATATCTTCGCTGACTACCTAGCCGAAGGCTGGCTAATTATATACATGGACGATCTCCTCATCCACTCAGCAGACCAGAAAACCCACACTGAACGAACAAAGAAGGTGTTAGCCCGCCTAACTGAACACTGCCTCTACCTAAAATTAGAAAAATGTACCTTCAACACATCTACGGTCGAATACCTAGGAATGGTGTTGAAGGAGGGAAGCGTAGAAATGGACCCTGTCAAACTCAAAGCCATTGAGGACTGGGTGGCCCCCACCACGGTGAAGCAGGTCAGGTCCTTCTTGGGATTTTGCAATTTTTATCGGAAGTTCATCCCTAACTTCTCCAACCTGGCTCGACCTCTCACCACCCTGACGATGAAGGGGAAGAGATGGGAGTGGACCCCAGAAGCTGATGATGCCTTCTGGGCATTAAAAAAGTTATTCCTCTTGGCTCCCATACTACGTTATCCCGACCCTAGAAAACTGTTCTGGCTAATGACCGATGCGTCTTTAATGGCAGCCAGAGCAGTCCTAATACAGAAAGATGGCAATGGGGATCTCCACCCATGTGCCTACCGATCCTCCACATTTACGCCAAGCGAGCGCAATTACGACATTCACGACAGAGAGCTACTGGCTATCATTCTCGCTCTCAAGGATTGGCGCCACTACCTAACGGGCACGCACCACCCAGTAACGGTCCTAACGGACCACAAAAACCTCACATATTTCAAACAACCGCACAACTTGTCTCGGAGACATGCTCGCTGGCAATTGTTCCTCCAGGATTATGATCTCTCCCTTGTGCACACTCCCGGAGGCCAGATGGGCCCCGCGGACTTCCTATCCCGCCCCTTCACCATTGATGACACCTGTGACCCCATCCAACTTCTCCCTGATGACGTATTCATCCGCTCCATTGACATTGAGCTCCGTAAGCACCTGGAGTCTCCACACCGCAACCCGGCCGCCCTGGAAGCCATCACCCGCGTCGAGCGCGGCGACCCCGGGACCCCCCATACCTCCCACTCTGACTGGGAGGTCCGCAACCGCCGCCTCTACTACCAAGGCCGCCTCTACGTTGAAGAGGAATTCTGCCAACCTTTGGTCCATGCAATTCACACCGCCAACATGACTGGTCACCCCGGCTTCTACCGCCTCTATAACTTTATGGCCCGTGACTATTGGTGGCCAGGAATGGCCCGCTTCTTACGACGCTACCTGATGGGTTGCCCCGTCTGTCAGAAACACAAGGTCCTGACCCACCCGAATCGCCCTCCCCTCGTCCCAATTCCGTCCCGCGTGACCAGCCCCTTCCAGCACCTCTCCATGGACCTCATCACCGACCTTCCCCTGGCCCCACCGTGGGATGCTATTTTAGTCATGGTGGACCACGGACTTTCAAAGGGGGCTATTTTTATCCCTACTACCAAAATGGTCACCATGGCTGGCATAGCCGCCCTCTTTCTCAAACACATCTTCTCTCGATTCGGAATACACGACTCCATCATCTCTGACAGGGGACCCCAATTTGCCAGTGCCTTCACCAAAGAAATGGCACGACTACTGCAATATGACCCTAAGCTTTCCTCTGCCTACCACCCACAGACCGACGGGGAGACCAAACGTGTTAACCAAGAACTGGAAACCTACCTACGCATATTCTGCCACAAGGAGCCCTCAAAGTGGGCCGACCTCCTTCCTATCGCTGAATTCGCCCATAACTCAGCAATCCACTCGGTGACCAAGCAGTCCCCATTCCTAGTAATGAACGGATACAAACCAAGGGGATTTCCTCCCCTCACCCAGACCTTTATCCCTGCCGTACAGTACACCCTTGACCAATGGGGAACAGCCTGGAAAGAAGCCTCTGCAGCTATAACCTACACCCAGAAGGATTACAACAGACGCCTAAAAGGAAAGGCATACTCCCCATACAAAGTAGGAGACCTAGTTTGGCTCTCCACCCAAAACCTAAAAACAAAAGGGGAATTACGAAAACTCAAGCCCAAACGGGAGGGCCCGTTTAGGGTGTTATGAAATATCAATAACATCTCGTTTGAGCTTCGACTCCCGGAAGAGTGGAAGATCCATAACGTATTCCACACCTCTTTACTATCCCCATTCAATCAGACCGACGAATATGGGCCCATAGCCCCAAAAACCCCTAAGCAATTAGATGAAATGCCCGAGTATGAAATAGAGGCTATCCTCTCCCATAAAGGAATGACACGTAACATGGCATTCCTGGTAAAATGGAAAGGGTATCCGGACTCCGAAAACACCTGGGAGCCGGAAGCCAACTTCACTAATGCGGACGACTTCCTAAAAGAATATAAAAAGGCCCACCACATCGGGTGAGAGGGAAAGCATGGTCTACCCGACCCAGAATACCTTTAAGGACAAACGATACAACCGCTGGCACACAGAATTCCACCCTGCAGAAACCAAAGAGATAGAACGAGACGGAAAGAAAATCATCATAAAAAAAAAATGCATCCACTTCCTCAATGAACATATCGGAAAACATTGGTTCTACTGCAGAATCGACTCCTGTCCTTACCACTGGCATGCCAAGAACTACTATTGATATCCCCGAACTAGTCGTTGCCCCATTCGGAATACCCCCCTCAGAACCCACACTATCCCCCATAACAGCCGTAGTAGGCGATGCCTACAACCTAAACTCAGTTCCTCGTTTGGAACGATCCTATCTTTATCATAACATCTTAACGTCAATGTTCGTAAAGGCCTGGATTGCGGAAAGAAGGCACACGGCCCCTGTAGCCCATATAAGGAGCCTCATCAGTGCCTACGAAGTGTATACTAACCTCCACTCCTACTCCCCTTCAACCCCTGCCTCAGAAGAACAGTATGTCGGCTGCTTCTCCACCTCCTGCCAACCCATCCTCGCCTCCCAGCTCATCTTCCTGGGGACTCTACTGGGACAGAGCCTCCACGAGCTCAGGTTCGACATCCTCCTCGCTGCAATTCCCCTCATCCCTGTCCACGAGATCATCTGGGACCTCGTGGGGCCTCTCACCCCCGCCATTAGAGCCCAAGTCATTAGGAATCAAAGGCTCGTACTCAATTTCATCTGGGCTCGCAGAGGAACTCCGGCGCCTACTCCGCTGGCATGCCTACCCCTACAACGAGGACACCTGCAACCAGGCGGCAATGGAGGGACTCCTGATCCCTTCATGGATGACAACCCCACGCTCCCCAACACCCCCGTCTCAATGCATCTCCCACCCCCATACCAACTGGAGAGGGGAGCCACTCCCCCCATCCCCCTCTACCACAACTCCGACCCTCCAGTCCCGATCCCCTCCCCGGTTACTCCACCTTGAACCGACATTCTACGAAGAATCACCTCTCCACCTGTTCTCCGACGCGGCCTCCTGCCGCTCACCTGTAATATCCCTGAGGACGCTGACATCAGCACTGCGTTCCACTGTGTCCGATGCAACTACAGACATGCCACCTTCTGGGACTGCCCCCATACCATCTGCCCCATCTGTACACGACACGCTCCAGGCCACGCCACCCATGCCTGCCCTTCCCTCTCCACTCCCATCTCCCAGACCTGTCCTGAGTGCAGAGAGGTACACCTCCTTTATTGGAGTTGCCCCTTCTACACCTGCCCGCACTGCAACACCACAGGGCCTGGCCATGCCAACGCCGACTGCCCAGTTGCCCCAACTCGTGAAGAGTCTGGATATGATAATTGATGAATGGAATCATCCCATCTATCCGGACAGGGAAGGTAATGTTACAGAACAATGGAGGCGATCCCCTACGCCATACCCAGAGGTGCTTGATGCACCATCTTTTTCTTTTTCTTCAGGACATTTCGCAGACATGGAGGTGGACTTCTCAAGCTCTTTAGCTTGGGGAGACTCGTTAGAACAGTGGAGCACATCTCCTCCACTGCCAGACAACCAGGAGAACGTTCCCCCGGGGAACGAGGAGTGGTTCACTTGGGATGCTCAAGAACTGTACAATTACATGAGGCGATGTGAGAATATGTTTCCCTTTTGGTTTGATTAACTTTTATTTATTTTCGCTGATCTTCTTTGGAGATATTCAATCTATTCCACAGTTACCGTTAGTTACCTCTTCCACCCATACCTGCTCCACACAGCGTCCGCCGGATTAGGTATTACCTTCCTCACTCCGCTAGATCTCATATCTCCTCCGATAGATCCTTTAGGGAGAATCCCTGGGGCTTCCTGGGAAACTCCCCATACATCGCCTTTCCCCTTTTTATTCATAGGCGGTGTATGCCATCAATTGCGGAATTATGATATGATCCCATCTTCGATGGAGATCTGACTGGACGCTTACCATTTTCCCTTGCCTCTTGTTACGGCAAGGTCCCTTCCATACCACAGCGGGGAGTATTACCTAATACCCCCGAAACCCTATATAAGCGCCCCTGTACTTTAGTAATGTTCCTCAGTTAGATTCTATGCAATCTTACGTGGAAGCCTGGCTGTACCTTTGGAGGGAGACACCTGTCCCTTCATTGAGAGAGTTCTATTACGCCATTGCCTTAATCACCGTCTTATCCTCTTCATGCTAGGAACAAGAGCACGGATTAACATCCAAGCCACATACGTACGGCTCCTTCCCAACTTAGGACCCTTCGGCGCCTACATCGCTCAGAGGCTAGGCCTCCACGTCCTGCATTCCGTATCATCTTCCTTTGCTGCTATTTCAGTGGATATAGTGGTTTTCTGGATTTCTTCGTTGAGGCTTTCTCGAATGATAATGTCCTCTGAGGGGTTATCTAGGTCTTCGGTGATATATTTGGCCAGATATCACTGTGAGGTATAAGGGTCATCTCCCTCATCATTGCCATCTACTAGTAGCATTTCTCGCTTTTCTCAATCTATTATCGGGTTTTCTTCAGCTAACCAGGCCATCTCAAGGATGACGGGAGTCTTTCCTTGTCCTAACACCAGGAGACCTCTTCGGGAGGTCTTCCCACCTATGGTCATGGTGAGATATCCTCATTGAGTGATGTCTCCTCCAGCATTTCTTGTTCTGTCAGCGTTGATGGTGTACCGTGGTCGTTTAATCAGAGAGAGGGGGATCTTCCATTTCCGCGCATACCATGCGCTAATAAAGTTTCTGGTGGCCCTGCTGTTGATCAGGGCTTCAGTGTCGATGGTTCCAGATGGGGTTTTGATCGTGATTGGTACAAGCATGGATCTTTGTTCCTTCGATATAATTACATCTGGTACTTTCAGGGAGTTGGACATTGACTGCCATTTCCCCTTTAAAAACCCTTTACTTTAGCAATTCTCTCCATGATTTTAGTTGAGAGAATGTTAATTTGCTCAGCATCTGGTTTATCGTTATCTCCCTCTTTGTCTGATTCGTCGGTGTATTGGTCTTCTTCATAGACCTGTTGTAAGACCTTCAAAACCTCTGCTTTCATCCCTTTCTTCTGGGAGAGTACTTTCTGAATGTACTCCGAGGTTTCGTCTTTGGTGGAAGTCAGTGGCTGCTGTTCTTCCCATACCCCTCTCACCCTCTCCCTAGATGGAGAGTCAGGAGTCTTGCCTGTAGACTTGCTAGATCCGGGGCGCTTGTGGTTCCTAGTGGAGCAACCCTTTCGGTGGCACACAAAGCACAGTCTATCCCAGATATGCTTGGCTCTTTCGACAGGGGTTAGATGTATCGCATCTATGTCCATAGCATTAGGGTCCTTAGAGATATGCCTGGTACCAGTTCCTTGGTATGTGTATCTCCCTCCACTAAGGTCTCTCATCCATTCCAATTGCCATACTTGCTTCTGAGCACTTTCTACCCATCCTTTCAGGGTGTCGGGCTCATTTATCCTGATGATATCTCAGGTGAGATCATTGTTTAAACCTCTTATGAACCATTTGCAGAGGGCTCCTTCGTCCTTTACTCTGGACTTTGTGGCAAGCAATTGGAAATCCTGGATGTACTTCTGAGTGGTCTTCACAGTGGATCTGATATGGAACACAGGACGTGGAGGCCGAGCCGTTGTGCCATGTAGGCGTCGAAGGGTCCGAGATTCGGTAGGAATCTAATGTAGGTGGCTTGGATGTTAATCCTTGCCCGAGTGCCGAGATTGAAGAGGATGAGGCAATGGTTAAGGCAATGGCATAATAGAACTCTCTCGATGAAAGGGCGACTATCCCCTTCCAAAGGTACAGCCAGAACTCCACGTATGATTGCGTAGAATCTAACTGGGGAAAGTACTAAGTTACATGGGCGCTTATATATGGTTCTGGGGTGTTAAGTAATCCACCCCTTCTGAGATAAGGAACATGGCTCGCCGTAAGAGAGGTGAGCGAATGGGGAAGCATCCGAAAGAGTCAGATCCCATCAGCAATGGGATTGTATCGTAAATACCGTAATTGATGGCATGCACTGCCTATGGAGAAAAGAGAAGGGCAGTGCATGGGAATTCTCCCATGAACGTGGGAAAAGCTCCTAAGGGATTGAGAAAGGAGATATGAGGTCTATCGGAAACAAGAAAGGTAATACCTAATCCGGTGGATGCAGTGTGGAGCGGGTATGGGTGGAAAAGGTAACTAGCGGTAACTGTGGAATAGACTGAATGTCTCCAATGAAGATCAGTGAAAATAAATAAAGATTACTCAAACCAAAAGGGGAAAGTGTTCTCACGCCTATGCACATAGTCATACAACTCTTGGGCGTCCCAAGTGAACCACTCCTCGTTCCCGGGGGGAACGTTCTCCTGGTTGTCCAGCAATGGGGGAGATGTGCTCCACTGTTCTAAGGAATCCCCCCAAGCTAGGGAGCTTGAGAAGTCCACTTCCAATGTGGCAAATTGGGCTGAGGAAAAAGAAAAAGATGGCACGTCAAGCGCCTCTGGGTACGGAGTAGGGGGCCGTCTCCATTGTTCTGTAACAGGATCCTCCCTGATCCTGCTTGATGTTGGCTATCTTTCTCCTTGCGTCGGCCTTCTCTTCCTTCGAAACGAAAGAGGCAATAAATTCCTCTACAAACTTGTCCCATGTTTTATCCTTTTCTTCCTTTCTGCTGGCAGCTGCGTAATATGCTTCGGCATACACTCTCCCTCTTCCCTTCAACATCTTATTCAGGCAAGTGATTACTTTGCTGGCATCTGTGGTATAGATGTGGCTGTTCAGTTCCAAGTATCCGGCCATCGCCGTGATCCACCATTGGGCATCCTCATTGTTTCCGGAAAAGTCATTGGGCAAAGCCGCCTTGATCTCAGGTTGTTTCAGATCAGGCATGGTTGGGATTCCTAACAATGAGGGGTTGTCAATGGTTCCAAGGAGTTTTCTTTGGGTGTTGGCAGTGGACTGGATCTGTTCAATGGCTTGTTCCGTAGATTCGACGTGGGCATGGATAACCGGGTCTGCAATTCATCTAGGTTTGCTGGGCCAGCCTGAGAAGTATTCTGGGATCTGGTGGGTAGGGGTGGAATGGGGAGCTGGGTGTACAACTGCCTGGGGTGATGAGCTTCCTTGTTGAAATTCTGGAGGAAGTACTGATAAGTCCACTCGTGGAGGTGGGGGAGTGCGGCTGGTCTGCTCAGCTGAGAGAGGAGGAAGTGTAAATGTGGGTGAACTTCTAGTAAGTTCAGTAGTATCCTATGGGAGATGGGGGTAGGGGAGAGGAGAAGTTCCAGGAGTCTGTCTACTCCAGAGGATTTGAAGTGACACTGGGACAGGGATCCTTCGAATAGACTCTGTGGTGGAGGAGGGGGGCTGGGGTTCGTTATCTGATCCAGGTTGTTGTGCAATCTTGGTGGCAGGGTGTCCCTTCCTGATGAAACAGGGGGAGAGGTAGAAGAGTTAGAATCTTTTGATATGGAACACAAGACATGGAGTCCGAGGTTCCTGGCAATAATCTGATCTATCCGTCGGGGAAGGTGAGGACCATAGTGGATGTACACTCCAAGGAGGCTTTCCCTGGCAGCGAAGAACTCA
>JBBPJU010001657.1:0-10815 GCA_038088875.1 Austroboletus festivus | reverse complement strand
ATAGGAGCCACTGGGAAATGATTAATGAATCGCTAAGTGCCGGGATTTGCTCGGCTGCAATGACATCATATATAGCCATTCCCAAACACCCATACAGACGCGCTGTCTTTGTTGGTACAACTACTCAGCTGCCTTCTTCTTCTTCTCTTCCACAATCTCCACGTTCGCCGCAGGGATACCCTTGAATACTCCCGTATTACTCTCGATCAGCTCCAGCACCTCGTCTGACACATCGCCTTGGACGACGATTTCATCTTGTCCTTGCGCATTCTTGGTCACAGACGCGCCCGTGGCAAATTTCTGAGCGAGGAACTTGGCTGCCTTCTTCAATTCAATGTCTGTCGCGTGTATATATGCACATCGATCAGTAAGATGGACCGCTAGCAGGGAGATATGGAAGCAGAACTTGCCAAACGCTTCAAGGCCATGAATAGCCGTAACGAACTTGCGCTTGTTTCTCTCGATACGCTTGATCGCAACTTGCGAAGCCTGCCAGTGTCATCGTGACCATGTCGTCGAGGAAGGATCACGAAGTGGAGAGAAACACACCATTTTCTTTTTAAGTGCAGCACCCGCCTTTGCCTCCGCCTTTGCTTCCTTCTTTGCAGTATCTTGCTCGAGCTTAGCTTGAGCCTCCAAGCTGAGCGTGCCGAGCTTCGCCTGCAGAGCCTCTAATCGGGTATGATCGTCGTCAAGATCAGATGTATAACAGCGTCACGCAACTCACCCTCCGAGTAGTACTTCTCATACAGCCGCGGGTGAGCTGCATGCAGCCATTCTTTACACCGGGTTAGGCTGGACCCGAATTCGCAGTACTCTGGGGGAAACGTGCAGACTGTGCTGATATGGTCAACTTGGTTGTGGGAGAGAGATAAAGTATACGTACCATCGCAGTAGAGGACCTGCACGGGCTGGATCGCCTGATGTTCTTGAGGTTGGTCAGTCGACGACATCAGTCGATCAATAAATAAATATTTTAGTTCCTTAGCATGGATGACTAACGTGCTAAGTGGGTACTTCAAATCTTCTTACCCACCCTTCTCTGGAAGAGTGTCCCCTTGAAGCCGCCTTGGAATCTCGTCTCACCGAATGACAGACGACGGAGTGTGCGTATTTGATAGTTCATGAGGTCGCTTCATGATAGAAGATGCGCGATAACAGTCAGCGCTGGCCATTCGTCATTTCGGGTAGTACCATATTGGTGACAAGTTGCTCGCTGGATGAATTTCCGGCCCCGGAAGGACTTCATGAGCCCTCGGGAGGGAAAAGTGAAAATGGTACCTGAATGGCTTGATCATATCTCCAAGAAGGCTTCGCTAAGCACTCCATATTGTCGCTTCAATTTCGTAGCAACTACAGCGTACATCGTTCACTGCTCTTTCTCTATCATTCACTCACGCATGTTCAATCGTGAGCGACTCTGCTGAGACCGACTTTGGTTTGTTGAATGTTCCAGGTGTTTGATGGTTATTGAGGCTTAAGTGGCGCCTGACGCCGTCGGAAGTAATACACATACGTGGCGCATACGGGGCTTGAGGAGCTACCTAAAGTAAGTTTTTATAGGAATCATTCAATCATTTCCTAACAGAAGCAATTCATCAAGGCGCCAAAATTTCTGATCGGAGCTGCCATAATGGTGACTGTAAAAGTCACTTCGTCAGTCCCATCATCACATGCGGAAGGTTCTCTCAACCAGAACACGGAATGGGCTTGTTTTACTTTCCTTACCAGAAGTTGGGATCATCGGTCATAACGTTTGGGCGTTGATCGTATTTCCTGTCTAGACTGTCGATGTCAGTCCCCAGATCCAAAACCAGTCCAAAATTCGATCGGGCCACTATCCTGGTACGCCAAGTTGATCTGGACCCTCTGAGCATCTTCTGAGCATCGGTCGGGGATTTCACCAAGCCGACGAAGAAGATGCGATTCTGTGCGATTCCAATAATGATTACCTTTTTCCCTTGCGGAGTTTGGGAGAGATATGTCCATCTCATGCCAGCTCTGAGCCTTTGACGCACTATAGCCCGGCAACAGAAACATGTCTTGCGTTTGTTTCGCTACGATTACTTCCGTGCGTCAAGTGCCCCTGTTGGGTCGTAGTAACCGCCTACGTCTTGGGCCCCTGATACGCTGAAGCATACATAAAGCCATGCCTCATTTCAAGGAAACGAAAGGAACCCGCGACTCACTGATGCGCAAGACTCTCTTGGTCGTTGTTCCAGGCATGGCTTTTGTGCAGGCGCTCCAGGCATCCCAGGTGCCACCCTACGCTACTCCGAGGTTGGCGACAGTCTCCAGCAATGCTTGGCCCAGCGATTCCGAGTGGGCTTTGCTGAACAGCTCTGTTGGCGGACGTCTTCAAGCACTCAGGCCGTGGGCGGCTCCTTGTTACTACTCTGACCCGCTCTACAGCAAAGAAGCATGCCAGTCTGTACTTTCTGGGTACACAAACGACACGCAGGTATGTATTCGTCTTCCATCGAATGCCGTGCATTTGACTAACCCCTGATACTTCAGCGTACAGCAAATCCAGCGGCACTTTTGTGGCCGAACTGGGAATCGTGCAGTTATGGCCAAGGTTGCGCTCTAAACTATAGCGATCCGCAACCAGTCAGCGGTGCAATATGCTACCAAGGGACGACTCCACCTTATAGCATTTCAATCTTCGACGCTCAGGACGCGAGCACTGTTATCGACTGGGCAACTGCCCATAACATCAAGATTACCGTAAAGAGCACAGGTTCATCCCCCCCGCTTGTCACAGGTTCTGCTTACTGAAATGGTCAAATAGGCCATGATTACCAAGGCCGTTCTGCCGCACCCTCTTCTCTCCAAGTGAACACGCACCTGATAGACGACCTGACTTACGTGCCAGACTTTGTTCCGCAGGGGTCAGATGTGGCCCCCGTGGCCGCGTTCACTATGGGTGCAGGCGTGCAGATGGACAATAGTAAGCACCTCTACGCTTGTGATGCCACGATGTGAGAACGGTGTGAAACAGTTTACAAATACGCTGCGGCCCAAAACGTTTCACCAGTCCTTGGTGGTTGTCTGACTGTCGGGGCTTGTGAGTGGTCTGGACTATTGTCTCTTTGGCTTATTTTTACCTGCCAACTTAGGCGGGGGCTTCTTGCAAGGAGGTGGGCATGGCCCGTAAGTGACCGATAAGCTTTCTTTGTGGAAAGATCATCGCCTAGGTGTTCTCAGGTTAACGCCTGTATATGGGCTAGCTGTGAGATATCACATTATCCGCTGGTCTGGTCAATTGACTTGTTTCATCAGGCAGACAATGTGCTCCAGTTCGAGGTTGTTTCGTTCACTCTGGATGTGTCATTGTGTTGAACCCTGTGAATACTATGTAGGTTGTCACCGCAGACGGAGAGATCAGAATAGCAAATGAAGTACAAAACCCTGACTTATTTTGGGCCCTTCGTGGAGGTGGTGCAGGTAGCTGGGGAATCGTCAGTGCGTAACAGCCATATAATTATTCCTAAAACGTTCTGATTTTTCGTAGCCTCCGCCACCATTCGCGTATACCCTCCTGTTGGTATCGGTGCTTCTCTCATTGCCATCGTACCAAACGCATCCCAAAATGCAACTGCACTCGGAATTGGATTTATTAGCCTTGTAGCCAAATATCAAAACGACTGGCTCAACTCAGGCATCGCGCTCGGCCTGATCATATTCCAGAACAAATACTTGTTTGTTCGTCTTCTTATATCTACTTCTCGTCCACCCACCTGACCAACCAACCAGACCGCGTATTGGCCCACCAGCGCCGCCGACCCGTCCCACTTTTACTCCTTCTTTGACGAACTCGAGCAGCTCTCGTCCAACTACACCGTCGTCTCAAACACGACGTCGGCAGATATGTTCCCCTCGGTCTCCGCGGCCGTTCTAGACAATATCGGACCCAACTTTGATGCGTTCAACCTCTATGGCGCTTCGAACCAGCTCGCGTCGCGTCTCGTTCCGCAGTCGGCGCTTGACCCGGCGAACCCGGCATCAATACAAGCCGTAGCCGAGGCTATTTGGTACGGATTAGAGATTGTGAATGCCCCGCTGGCGTCGAACGAGACAGGTTTGTTTGGTGCTGTGCCGGTGATGCTGTTGGGCGATATGCCTGCAGCGACGGCTCGGATGGTGAATGATACAGGTGCGAATCCAGGACTGTATGCGGGTGTGTGGAATGTTGTTTACTTTGCGTGCGTATCTGTCATGTTTCCTTGGGAAGCAGCAGGACGATTGGCTGAACGTATTCACGTTTTTTTTTATCTTTTCTTTTGATAGACAATGGACGCTTGGGCTGGATGAGGAGACGACGGTAAAGGTCATGACAACCATTCATGATGCCGTCTCGCCGTTGACTGCGTTGGGGATCACGAGCAGCTACCAAAACGAGGGAGACGCATACGAAGCAAACTGGCAAGAATGTATGTATGACAGTGCAACACCCTGTCTTCTTCTCTTGAGAGGGGCGAGACTGAGTGATTCCGAACCCTTTTTATATAGCCTTCTTTGGGTACAAGTATGCGAAGCTGTCGTCCATCAAGCAGGATTATGATCCTCATAACTGTGCGTTGAAATTCTTTGTTTGCATGTTTCACTCACACATCGGATCGTCACTACTAGATTTCACGACTTACAAGGTAAACGGTCGCGCTTGTCCTCCCCAACTGATGCGTCTAAATTAAACTGATGCACATGTTCTGCAGGGCGTCGCCTCCGTGACCAGTATTGGCCCCTACCAGTGCTACACCGAGGAGGACGAGTTGATTCGATAGAAATTACCTTGCCTTTGAAAGATGGGTCATATCTATTTAGGTTCTCCTTTGAGACCAGAATCCAAGATGTCACCTTTATCATAATATATATAGCATACTTGGATACAATACCACTAGGTGAAAGTCTGAGGCAGCGTGAAGCACGAGCGGTGCCACAGATGGCGATCCTATGACCGTATGAGCCACAGACATGCCGGCCTATCATCCATCCACAAATATGGCGTGGAGATCTTTTCCCCATACTCTGAGATGAAATCATTGGTATCTCGATCTCCAAGACATCCTGATGCGATGGCTCATCTGGACGAGCCCCATGATCCTACGTTTGTAGGAAGCTCACCATTCCAAACGCATATGCATCTGTTCGTACTACAGGTATACCCGATAAATCGGGCTGGACAAGATCCCCACTGTCCTTGTCGTGGCAGATTCAAAGTACAAAGTGGTCACTTGCCCGATTGGCCACCAGGCCTTTCGCAAGTGCCTCATATAAATCAGCCAGCATTTCCTGTGGCAAATACTCCCCTCCGATCTCTGCCAGTGGCTTTGCGCCATGGTCTAGTGAAAAATAGTTCAATTACATGTATAACACGAGATCTCTGAACGAAAAAATCAAAATATCGGCCGCAAATAAAAGTACAAAGAAGAAATATGTTAGGCAGTGCTAGCACCAATCAACACGTCCAGATCCTCAGCATTCATCTCCGAACATCTCGGGACAAATCTACACTCGAATGGAAGAGGATGTCTGCAAAAGAAGGATCAATGGAACCTACCCTCTGCGAATCATTTCCGGTGTGGATCCACCCACACCAAATTCCTACTCGAAAACCTTTCTTTCACTGGAATTTCCATTCCGTTCTCGTCCAGGGGTTCCAATATCTTGAACACCGCCAACACTTTGGCGACGACTCCCCACACCGACGTGTCTGCAAAGTGTCTTCCGACAAAGCTCCGCCGACCGAATCCAAATGCGATATTCCCAATGTCGTCCTGCTTCAGCGAACCATCGTCATTTAGGAATCGCTCAGGCATGAACATGTGTGAGTTCGGATATTTGGATGCGTCATGTGGCATCGACCTAATGAAACACATGTTGGGGTGTGCTACTAAGAATAGAGCATAGAAGAACAGACCAAACATTTAGTAGGATGATGGCACCCGGATTCATGGGTGTCGATACTAATTCGATCGCAGGACTACGGACTACTTGCCTTTAGGAATGTGCAGCCCAGTATACACGTCATCATCTAGAGTAGCACGTGGGATCCCTGGATGATTCAGTGAGCAATGACATCCAGTCAGTTTCGCTCGATGGCTCACCCAGAGGAGTAATAGCACTGTATCTGAGCGTTTCCCAAATAATGGCATCCAACAGAGGTAATGATTGTCAATCGTCGATCATGGGTAATCTTGTCTTCCCTACTACGGCGTCTATCTGGGTGTGTGCTTTATCTTGAATTTCTGGATTCAACACCATCATGAGAAAGAAGGTCATCAAAACCGAGTGAGCCTGGTTCATGTAGTCAGACAGGGTAGATTCCACAAAGCGTCGTATAACTCACCGACTCTGACGCAGCTAGCAGGTTGTACCAAAGGATGAGATCCGGGAATCAGGTAAGACATATCGAAACCCTACCTATAAATGCAGTTCCAGATGCTTCCTTGAGCGCTTGCATCCACGATTCTTCAGGTGGAATTCCAGCATCTTCCACACCTCGTAGTGCATCGTGTACCATCGACGGCGCAATGTTACCAGTTGCCTAACATATCCCAATGTAAGTGTATGCACAATATCAGTAAATGAAATGACAATTGCCACTTTTTGAAGAGAGTATTCAAATGGCTGTTCAAGGTACTGTTTCATATACGCACGCGAGCTCGCCATCTTCTTTTTAAATCCCATATCGGGAAGCCAGGATGGGAAATGAAGCACTGTTCATGGATCCACTTTGTCATCGAACAAGAGATGACAAGAAATGTGACCGACTCACAAAACGGAAAGGCACCAACTACAATAGCGACATCGGGGCGGGTGGCAGATGCAACTACATTCATTACCCTTAAGACGATACCAAATACTTCGTCCTCTCGAGACACTGGGTCATAGTCATATGCACTGTTTAGAATCACTGATGCCCCGTATCTCGACAGAGACAAGCAAGGATAATACCGCATATACCTTTGTTCACTCACTCGGTTACATGGTCACTCAGTTCTTCGGGTGATTCGAACAGCCGCCGCAGGAACTGACATGATTTGCGATGTTGAAGGGGTGGAAATCTGGGTATCGCATCGAGTCGAAACGTCTGATGAAAAAACCGCCTGTCTAATCGCCATCGATCGCCGTACGGAATCATTCCGCAATTGAACCCTATACCACACCTTGAGCAGTAGATAAATATAAACAATATAGGAAAAATAAGAAATTGACAATTCGTTGGTGATGATCCATGGACGATCCGAATAGTTCTTAGAGCACTTTTCCAGTAAGTCTCTCGCAACCTGAACGGAATTGATGATGATGATATCCTTTCCAAGAATTCGGGAATAAACGATGTCTCATAGATGGATACTAGCGTTGGGATAAAGATATGAAACTGGGTACGTCATAACCGACCGTATTTTCTTGCCCACTCAGCGTAAGTTCTCCATGGGGCACTGGTGTCGGTCCCAAATATATTCCCAACCCATGGCAACCCAGGAGGACCTGGAGGCAGATGGTGGGATGCTATAAAGGCTTGTCGTAGAAGCACGATGCATCCGAAACCTAGGGCGCCTATCGTCGTCCAGTCGGGCATAGATAGGGAAAAAGAGATGACAAAAAACCTACAATGAGATTGGAGTGCCTCTGATTTAAATAATTTTATCTAAATGACATTGTGTCCGATTTGAAGGTCGTACAGGCTAAGCCCGATAAGTATTTTTGAACAACGCTGCGGATACCAGCAGATACCATGATATGGGAAATGTGCTAGAGTCAGCATGCGGGACAAGAGCGGGGTAGACAGGACGGTAAAAGCCCGTAGTACTTCCCGGACCCAACAGAGTAGACTTGGGCAAGACATGGGCTACGACCTCAAAAGATAGCAGTCGGTCGCCAATGCAGAAAAGCGAGTATCTGAAACTCAGATTGCAGGTGGTGGTAGACCGACATAGTGGGTAGAGCCATCCAAGGCGCACAGGGAAAGGAATGGTCGCTGAAGGGAGCAGAGCATAAATCTCCGGCACTATATAAAGGTGCGACGGTGAGACGAAGGTGGCTGACACCAGGCTGAGGGTGCAACTGCGCAGATTGGAGGTGAGGTGAGCGTGGTAGAGCTTGAGCACGTGAAGGTACGAGCCGTAGAGTGCGGTGTATCCTCTATTTAGCCAGCGGAGACTACTCCTGTAAGGTACCGCGAAGGGACAAATGGTGTAGTGGAAGTGACACAAGCAACTACGAGGGGAATGAGCAAGTGATGACAGGGACGGAAGAGACTTGAACTTGGCTTACTAGTCACTACGCTCGCCCGAAGATCACACTCTGCGACACCACTTGTGCCCCACGTCGCCTCTGACCTCCACACTCGGACACTCGGATACGTGTGTTATTTAGTCTACATGGCGTATCTTTGTTTTTCAAATGCGTTTAGACACTGACCTTGTTTAAATACATGTTATCCCAGCAATGAGAGGAGCACGACGTCTTCCGAGTCTACTCAAAGTTCGGCGCAAGTGCTATTTCTTTTGAACCGTTCGAGTTTGTTAATCGCCGTTATCACCACCACCACCAGTCATTGCGATTGTCCTTACACCTTATTTAACGCAGCGTCAAACTTGCGAGTGCTGAGACTTGCCGACAGTACTACCGCCGAAAACGTGATGACAAGTTTGCCGGCCATATACCGTGTATGAATCTTATGATAGGATGTCAATCGTATCGCTAGCGGCAGATCAGACCAACTAGCTCCTCAGACTCAGCATTACAATGAATCTTACCATCTTTGCCACTGCGAGGGCTGCTTAAAGATGCTGGATTTGCCATAACCCTACTAGTACATTACAACGCCACCTTTCGCAGCTCATATGTGCTTCGTACGTCTGCGTCCGCGTCGACGTCGGCAAAACTGGATCTTAGAGGAGTAATAGTAGCATGACCCATTCCAAACGCCCACGCATCCGTCCCTACAGGTACACGCGACAAGTCCGGCTTGACAAGCGCTTCGTTGTCCTTGTCGGGAGCGAACTTGAACGCAAGGGAGCCATCCGTCTGAGCTGCCTCCGGTTTCTTCGCGAGTGTCTCTGCACTGAAATCATTCCCGTTTTCTGTTGCAGAAACACGCTTAAAGAGGCGGCCATAAGAACTACGCCACATGCGTGTCCAGTATACTTGTAAGCCTTGTGGATCAGCAAGCTTGTGGATCATAGGAATGTTCACGTTGTAAAGGTCTACTTCGCCGTCTCGTGTTCCTTCTGGATCCTTTCCCCAATTCGTCCACAGATGGTCTATGATTCGGATGGCGAGGTCGTGTGCTGGCGCAACCAATTCGACGGGCGTCGGATGAAGTACATTTCCATACGAAATCGCAATAGCACGCTTGCGTGAGAGTGCAGCAGACATTGCTGCACCAATCGTACCCGATGAGAGGGAAAAGGCGGCTATAGAACGTGATAAAACTGTTTCCGATAGACGGAACTATCTGTGATCACCAACTCGATGTGTTCCTGCCAAAGTTGGGTCCTGAAATCTGGATGGCATTAGCGAATGGCTGTGATGAATAGGTAAACGTGCACATACTACGAGATCGATTTCTCTGGGATATAGGTTGTGGAGAGCGACGTTTGTACAGGTGGCAGGTGTCTTGAGATCGTAGTTCAAACGACGCGTTATGAGACGAGACGAGTGCATGGATACGTACGCCATCTAGCAGAATCCACTCTGCGATCTCTCCCTCCTTTAGCTCTCTGGGGATGTCCGATATTTCACCCTGGAGACCATCTACCATAGGTGAGTAGCGAGGTTAAAGATATCGCGCGATGGATTGACCTGGCTCTCTGGGATAGAAATATCTACCTATGGTAATTTCTTTGATATGGTATGCCTTTCCTACACGTTTCACGTTTGTATGAGGACCTGGTGCAAAAGGCAGGAAACGAGAAGTACTGACCGATCCATGACTTTTGAGAACTGGGTATGACGACTCTGACATTCCATTCTAAAATGATAGTACTGGTCGCCTCGGCCTTTGAAAGGGAGGACAGACACTTACTCAGACGATCGGTGAGGTATTGATACAGCCCAAAGATGTGCGGCGATTCCGTGCCCGGTGGACCATCGTCGTTCTGATAAAGTAGGTCAATGAGTTGGGTAACATGAATATAAGGGACACGGACGACGAGCAACACACTAGGTCTACCGGTAGACATTGGTAGGGAATCAAAAAGTGTGATCGTCGCTGAAGAAAGGGAATCCACCGATCCGCTCTTTGTGTGTTACCATTTATGGTAAGTCATAAGGTCACGTGTAGCATATCCAGCCTAGGTCTCCTCCGTATCATTGGCTATCACCAAGCTCGATATCGCCTTCAAGACTCGCAAACGCATCCAGAGGTCCGATGTACGATGTTAAGAATGCGGCTCGCCTGCTATTATGATGGTATGTTTTCCAGAAATCCTCCCTTGCATACTCTCCGAGCGGACCATCGGTAGCGGACATCGGCTCGTACACACATGGTTTTGGTCACCCCATGAAACCTCACCGAATGCGCGCTACATACGATCTGGTCTCTGTGTACGCCATTCTGTACAAGATGCGAGTCTTGGTGCGCATCTCTTGCATCTCCTGCGTCTTCTTGATGTGTTCGCTCACTCCCCTTGTTGCTTCCTGGTTTTGTATTATACGGTGCCCCAAACGCGTGACGTTTAGTGTTCCGGGAATTTGGGAGGGTAAATTTACACCAGTAAATTTACGCTGGTAAATTTACGCAAATTAGCGTCAATTTTGAGTGGGGTATTTCAGGCTGGGTGAATTGGGGTGAATTTGGGGTGA
>JBBPJU010001656.1:0-10815 GCA_038088875.1 Austroboletus festivus | reverse complement strand
AAGTTCATCATACAAATCGGATTTGATCTCTATGCCAACAATATCAACCTCACCTCTCACACCTCCATATTCATCTTCATTTATGTCCCTTATCCTCGCCCTGGTCAAGGACGTATTCAATCTGCAGATCCTTCCGCCTTCCTATAGGTGAATCGCATATGCTGCCATTTTGGATGACCCCCAAGGAGTAGCTTTATTAGAAGCGAATCTAGAACTAAGGAAATTATCATCCCTTGTCATCCTCATTGACACCTATCACAGCTATGTCTCCACCAGACTCCTGGTTGAAGAAAACGGCATGGCGAACATTACTGAGGCGATCGCAGAAAATCTCTGCTTGGCGGGTGGCCAGACCCTTGACGCACTCCACTTCTGTGGACTGGGATACTTTGTCAAGAGACTCCCCGCCTCCACCTTCTTCGGAAAGTTTTATCCCATCTACCTCCAGCTTCCCCGAACTATGAGACAGCGAGGATTTATTGATATTGAACTTGCCAGACAGTTCGCCTTTCTTAATGGGAGCCATTTCCCGTTTGAGACTGAGGTGATTAGACGGCTCACTGGAGAATCGCGAGATAGCAAAGAGCAAGAGAATCATGAGATAGCAAAGAGCAAGAGAATCTTCTTCCCCTCCTGATTCATATTGCCCAACCTCTTACAGAAGTTAAGGCACCTGAAACTGCTGAAGGATCCGAAAGGGAAGTTGACGATGCACCACCCCAACAGCTCATCCCACCAACCACTCTGTCTCCTAACCCTGTACCCAGAGTCCCTCAGCAACCTAAGTGACCTCTCTCCACTCAAATCACCAATCTACAGAATGACACCCCCATCTCTCCCATAAAAACCTACCAATGCTATCAATGTGGAAGTCCCCACCATCTCCAACCCTCCTGCCCCAATTACACCTGTCCCTACAGTAGCCAGGACACCCCAGGACACCCTCAACATCTCTGCCCCAACCGCGCAGAGAGTGGATCTGTCTAGGTGGATGATGGATTGGGATGAGATCGATGAGGTCCATTGACCTTATCGACAGGGTAATGTCACATATCACGTGGATTTCCCAAGGAGGGCTACTCCTTTTCCTCACAAAGGAGATAGGCTCTGGTTAAATGGGAACATCACCGCCGCACCTTATGGAGGGACTGAAGACGGATGTCAGATACACTGGGGAGGAGAACCTGAGGGAGCTACTTGGGGAGAGGAGCCGCTTGGGGATTTCGTCCCTGGATGGTGGAACGTCCAGGCACCACCACTACACCTGGAGGAGACCACCCTGGCACCTGAGTGGCCCACAGATCCTGCATGGATGTGATGCATCCATGCCCAGATCCGATCATGCACATGCCCCTTTTCCTTTATCTATCCTTTCTTTACTTTGGACTACTTTCATACTTTTACACCTGTACGATCCCTTTCTTCCCCCATCCACGCCTGTCTGTGTAACCCTTAGCCCTAGAGGACAGTCCCCCATCTACCTACAATCGCTTCTTATGTTCATAGTAGTTCCCCTTTCCCCTATAAATACGACTGCCTTGTACAGTAGTTCACTAACTAGATCTACGTTTAATCTATGTGGTATTTGATTAACCTGCTATCCCTAAGTGAGGGCCACAGTCAAGACTTCCCTTAAACATCCCGGATCTCTACTAGTCTTCTGTCTACTATTGAGTGACAGCTGAACACCTGGACGGTCCTTTGTCCCTCGATCTATATCCGTAGATTGCATCACAGACGACCTCCTCATCCACTCCCCCTCTCAAGATTTACAGGATGAACAAACACAGAAAGTCCTGCAAAGAATGATGGAACATGAACTGTATCTCAAACTGGAAAAATGCACCTTTGACGCCTCAAAGGTAGATTACCTAGGAATGATCATTTCGGAAGATGAGCTATCCATGGATCCCACTAAACTATGAGCCATAGAAGGATGGCTTCCACCAACCACCGTTAAAGAAGTACGATCCTTCCTTGGATTCTGTAACTTCTACAGGAAGTTTATTCCTGGATTCTCGGACATCTGTCACCCTCTCGTAGCCCTCACCACAAAAAACCAGCCCTGGCAATGGACTAATAAAGAAAATGATGCATTCTTTACTCTAAAAAAACATTTCCTCAGTTGACCAGTCCTCTCCATTCCTGACCCGAAGAAACCATTCTACATTATGACTGATGCCTCACTAGGAGCGACTGAAGGAATTCTCATGCAAAAAGACAGCAATGAAGATCTACACCCCTGTGCATACCGATCGTCCACACTATCCCCAGCAGAAAGAAACTATGACATCTATGATAAGGAGTTACTAGGAGTGATCCCATATTAGAAGATTGGTGCCACTACCTCAAAGGAACAGAAAATCAAGTCACTATTCTAACTGACCATAAAAACCTATTATATTTCAAAGAACCAAGAAAACTCACCCACCGCCATGCATGATGGCAACTCTTTCTACAAGATTATGATCTCACCTTCCATCATGTACCAGGAAAAGACCTCTCTCCCACTGATGCCCTTTCGTGCAAAGACCTTCCCCCTACCACCAATGACAACACTGACCTTCTACTCATACTGGACGACCTCTTTATCAGAAAAATCGATTTGGCTCTTCAGGAGAAAATCACCACCTCTACCTCATCGGACCCCCTCATACTAAAAGCCTTACAACACCTCAATGACAGAGTTACCCTCCCTTTACCCTGCTCCTCTCCCAAAGATTGGACATATGATAACAGAAAATTATACTATCAGAAAAGACTATATATCCCAGAACCCGCCTGCCACCCCCTTGTCCACTCACTACACCACTCCTTCACAGGAGGACATAGCGGTCAATACAAGACCATCCAGATGCTCTCTAAAGACTATTGGTGGCCAGGCATGTCTTCCTTCGTCCGCCACTTCATCGCTGGATGTTCCACCTGTCAAGCCAACAAAGTCCTCACCCATCCAACACTCCCTCCGCTTTCCCCCATTCCCATATCTGCAAGCTGTCCTTTCCAAAATATCTCCATGGACCTTATTACCGACTTACCCCCTAGCAATGGCTTTGATAGCATTATGGTCGTGGTTGACCATGGCCTTACTCGGGGGGTAATTTTCATCCCAACCAACAAATCTGTATCTGCAGAGGTAGTAGCTTCACTCTTTTTCCACCATGTGTTCAAATGATTTGGACTTCATGACAAATGTATCTTGGACAGGGGCCCCCAATTTGCCTCAGCATTTGCCAGAGAACTCGCACACCTACTTGAATATGATGTTGCCCTCTCCACAGCCTACCATCCCCAAACCGACAGAGAAACTGAACAAGTAAACCAGGAACTGGAAAACTATTTACGGATATTCTGTACAAATCAACCAAACAAATGGACTGATCTACTCCCCATTGCAGAATTCCACCACAATTCCACTACACACTCTGCCACAAAACAAACCCCATTCTTCATCATGATGGGTTATGAACCATGGTCCTACCCCCCACTTGGAAAAACCTTCCTCCCCACCACAGAAAATCAACTGAAAACCCTAGAAAATGCCTGAGAAGAAGCAAAAGCTGCCCTTATCTTATCACAACAATCTATGACAAAGAAAAACCGATCAAACTTTAAACCCTGGAAAATAGGGGACAAGGTTTGGTTATCAAATAAAAATTTAAAAATCCTGTATATCTCCCGAAAGCTTGCCCCTAGACGAGAAGGATCATTTGAAATCGTTAAGGTTCTCTCCCCACTTACGTACCAACTGAAGCTACCACCCACCTGGAAAATCCATGACGTCTTCCATGCTTCCCTTCTTTCCCCATTCACCCAAACGGAAGAGTACAGAGTCCTGTTTACCTCACCTCCCCCAATGGAGATAGATAATGAAGAGGAATATGAAATTGATCAGATTGTGACACACAGGGGCCCATCAGCTCGCTGTCAATATCTTGTCCTTTCCAGTGGAAAGGATATCCCTCTTCAGAAAACACTTCGGAGCCAGAAAGGAACTTCACCAATGCCAACTCGATTCTGAAAAACTATAAAAACCTCCATTCTCTCTGAACATGCATCCAAAACAACCATCCTGCTGACTTGACTTCTATCGCTTCACTCTCACCTCTCATCAACTCAGCAAACAAAAGAAAAAGAAACTCTGTCAATTTTCCCATCGTTCTATTTTCGAACCAGGTCGACGAGTCCATTTCTGCCAAACTCACAAAGAAGAATATGCCTTCTTCTGTACAATCACTTATTGTCCCTATCACACCTCCCCCTGGTGATTTCATGGTGGCATATTCTGATCAAACCTACATTGATCCCCTTTGTGCTAGTTGCCCCTTCCTCTACAATTCCATTATCCCTTCTTCTTTCCCTGTCAATATGAATGTTTATCTCTCTTCAGTTTCAGACATTTATATCATAGACACTCTTCCTGTCTCCAAACGTCGCAGACTCTACGCCCTCTTCCTTGATACTCCAACCACTCTTGAACACCTCCTCAATCACAATGATCTACAGTTCCCTTCCCCCCTCCTCACAACCCTCTTCTCCTACCGAAGCCTCACAGTACTCTGCAATGTGGCAGCCACATCACCCAACTTTCCCAATAACACCACCAATGCCCTTGAGGAGTCCATGGAGCACATCCTCAATACCCTCCACCACCTTAACTTTGACCAAACCATTGGCTCTCTCCCAGCCATCCCTCTTATCAACTTTGTCAAAAAGGCATTCCAGGACCAACCCCCAGTTATTCGACTCAGAGGATATAGATCTGAAAGATATCATTGAGGTATCGTCAGAGCTTGCACTGGAGATTTCGCTAATGCGATTATCTCGCCTAACTGGGTCCCCCCACTTCCGCACCATGGCCCTAGCAGAAGGGATCCTCATTCCCCCACATCATCTACCAGATCATCTTCAGAAGAGCGAATTGACCAACTCCCTCTCCCAACCAGACCCCTTCTTATCGACTGGATCGATGAACCCCCTCCCCCAGCTAGACAGCTGGTACCTAGACAGCCTTATCCCTCTATTCACTGCCGACTCTGTAAGGCAGACGACCACACCATCAGAGCCTGTTGCTCTTACGTCTGTCCCCATTGCAATCTTGCAGCTCTTGGACATGGTCCTCACCGATGTCCACACCATCCCAGATCCCCAGGGTCGGAGAACAAGGATGGATCTATGGCGTGAATCAGGGTTTCAGCCATACAACAGAGGTAATGTTACGATTCTGGACAGGGACTATCTTGGTCATTGGAAGGATTGCTTCTGCACTACTTGTTGGTTATGGATGGGAAACGGATACAATGTCAATGAACTAGACCCCCCACCAGAAGAGGAACCAGCCTGGCCTCAGGCCAATGAGTGGATGGAATAGTGGGTCAAAAGTCAAATGATGAACCTCTTCATTTTTCCTTTAATACCCAAAAGCTGAGTTCCCTTTTCCACCTCAGTATTGGGGATATTTTAGGTTGTTGATCTACTTCAGATCTTCCATCAACAACCTCTCCATTTGATGTACCAATATCTCAGCTCTCTTGATGGAGGCCACATGTCTTATCAGTTACCCAGTATATTGGGCATCACCAGCCCCTTTTCATTTACCATATCTTCGGACTACCTCATTCCTTGCCTCATGTGAGGTGTAGCACTTGTGGATCTCGATCTGCAGTGCCTCTTCCTTTCCACAATAGGATCTATACCTAAAGAGATCACTATAAATATGGTAGCCGTCTGTACTTGTAACCTCAGCTAGATCTACACAATCACAAGTGTGGTGTCTAGTTTCCTCAGTGTGAAAGAGTCACTGCAGCGAATTCCCTCAGGATTTCTATTAGTCTTCGCACTACTATTGAGTGTGCGCTGTGATAAAGGATCAGACTAGGTGTCACACTTGTCCAGCATAACAGCATCCATCATTATAAAAAAGGGTTTTGTTGGATCAGGGATGGTGAGAATTGGCTGTTTAAGAAATTGTCTTTGGAGATGTCAGAAGGCTAGTTTCTGGTCCTGTCCCCAATACCACTTGGTCTCCTTCTTGGTTAGCTTGATTAATGGTCAAGCTATAGTGGAGAACCCTTCAATAAATTTTTGGTAGAAGTTACAGAATCCCAAGAAGGATCATATTCCTTTAACTAAAGTAGAGGAGTTCCATTCCTTTATTGCCTTTATTTTTATCAGGTCCATTTCTGTTTGCGCCTCAGAAATGATCATTCCTAGGTATTTGATAGTTTTTGTATTGAATGAGCATTTTTCCAGTTTGAGGTATAGTTTGTGTTCCATCATCCATTCAAGGACTTTCTTTGTCCTCTCATTGTGGGTTTTCTGGTCCAGGGAATGGATGAGAAGGTCATCCATGTATATTATCAGCCATCCTTCAGTGAGGTAGTCAGTGAAGATGTCATCCATTAATGCCTGGAAGGTAGCAGAGGAGTTGCAAAGTCCAAAGAACATTGCTGTGGGTTCATAGAGACCCATGGGTGTAATAAATGCTGCCTTCCATCAGTCCTCTGGTACTATTCATACATTATTGTACTCCCATCGAACATTCATTTTTGTGAAGATCTTGAATTCTCTTATTTTATTGATTAGATCTCCAATCAGGGGTAGTGGGTAAGTATTCTTTACAGTATGTTCATTCAGGTACCAGTAGTCTTGGCAGGGTTGGAGTTTCCCATCCTTTTTATCAACAAAGAAGAAGGGGAATGCTTGGGGGGATTTGGATGGTTGGATTTTTCCACTTTTGAGGTTTTCCTCAATGAACTTCCTATAGGCTTCTGTTTGTTCTGGATTTAGTGGGTAGTTTTTTGCTCTTCAAGGGAGAAGGATGGAAGAAGGTTGATATGGTGGTCATATGTTCTTTTGGAAGGGAGAGTGGTTGTGGCTTCTTCTGAGAACACAGTCTGGAATTTTCAAAATTTTCCTGGTAAGGTTACCTTCTCTTTTGATCCATTTTGTGCAATATTGGTTGAGATTGTAAGTTTTTGGATTTCCTCCTGTTCTGTGCAGCATCAGATTAGGACTTCCTCATTTGGTTCTTTTGCTAGATTGGTGGTAAGGTACTTGATCAAGTATCTTTGTTCCTCAGGATCTGGGCTTCTTTTTCCTCCTTTGAGCTCCCTGTGTATCCAGTTGATTTTTGGATTATGTTGGGCTAGTCAACTCATTCCAAGTATCATGTTAGTTTTTCCACTTTTGATTACTAGGTAATCCTGTGTTTCCTTTCTTCCTCCTATGAAAGTGGTGATTGTGGTTTTGTGAGTTATGTCCCCTCCTTTATTAGATGTTTCATTCACATTGATGGTGATTCTCCAGATCTTTAGTTTTGAAAGGGGAAGATGTAATTTCCAGGTGATTGATTCATTGATGAAGCAGTTAGTTGCTCCACTATCCACAAGGGCTTTGATTTTAGTGGTTCCTGGAAGTATTTGAACAGGGATTGTAATTGACTTTCATTCTATAGATTGTACATTCCAGATTGTAGGAGAGGCACACACTGATTGAGCTCTCCTGATCAAAAACCCTTGGCCTTTTCCACTTGTGCCTGTAGTTCCTCTATGCTTATCTTAGCAATGGTTTCTTCTTCTTCCCCCTGGTAGATCAGATCTTCATAAACTTCTTTGAGGATCTTGATTATATCTTCTTCTTTGACATCTTTTTCTCTGAGAACCTTGATGTAATCAGTTATTGCTGATGATGCGGGGGTGGCATCAGAGATTTTCTTGGTTTGTTCCTTCTTTTGGAACTTGTTGTGGAAAGATGTTCCTGGTCATGGGTGGTTCCTGGTAGAGCATCCTACTTTATGGCATATAAAGCATTGATTTTCCTTTATATGTTTAGCATGATTAAATGGAGATAGTTTGATGATGTCTACATCCATAGTGTTTGGATCCTGTGCTTCTGCTTTGAATCAATTCCCTTTCAGGTCTTGAACTCTTTTAATTTGCCTCATCTGCCTGTGACTGGATTCAATCCATTCTTTTAGGATTTTCAGCTCTTTAATGGCTATTACTTTTTTCGCAATCAACAGATTGAGGCCTTTGACAAACCATTCAATCAAAGCAGTATTGTCTGTCATCTTAGCTTTTCTGGCAAATAGCTGGAAGTTCTGTGTGTATTCCTGCAACTTCTTCATTATAGGGAAGGATTCTTTGTCCTTCTGTTTTAGAGCAGCTAACTTCCTCCCATGGTCCAAGTGATCCTCCTTGGATAAAAATGCCTCTAAAAATTTCTCTTTGAAAGTTTTCCAACTTTGTATATCTGGGATTGTTCCTGCTGTCCACTGATTGTAGTATGTTTCAGAAAATGTCTTCCCTCTTTCTTTGCTCATTTTGTTCAGGGTAGTATTGATTTTGTCCTGATTGTAGGTATAGATATCATTGTTCATGGCAAAGTAGTTGTCCATGGTCATGCTCCACCATGCTGCATCCTCTCCTTCCCCTGAGAAATCCGCTGGTAGACCTACCCATTTTTCAGACATTTTCCCTCTCCTGTATGGTTGGACTGGGGGGTCTATGTCTAGGGTGAAATCTTCTTCTACTGGTTGCAATGTAGCTGTATTAGATGGAACAGGAGTTGGATTCCTGTTGACTGCAACAGTTTCAGTGTTAAGAGCTGGAGGTGCAGGTAGGCTCTGAGAAGGGCAGTGATAGGTTCTGGTGCTATGGGGCTGGAGGTTGTGATGATAGCTAGGAGTAATAGAGCTTCCTCCAATTCAGAGTCTTCTAGACAAATCGGAGATGGGGACATCTCAGTAGAAGTTGTTGATGTTTTGAATTTCTTCTCCCTCAGATGGGGGATCAGTTGTGGAGTAAATTGTGGTGGATCTTCCCTAGTGGGGATTTGGGCCCACTAGACTCTTCTTGGTAGAACAAGAAGTGAACAAGGTTCAACTAGATCTTTTGTGACATGATCTACAGGTATAGATCTTAGACACAATTGATCCCTGGCATTCAGCTGTCACTCAACAGTAGACAGGAGACTGGTAGAAGTCTGGTAAGGGTTATGGGAAGTCTTGAACTGCGGCCCTCACTCAGGGATGGCAAAGAACCAAATACCACATAGATTAAATGTAGATCTAGTAAAGGTTTCTATTATACAGGGCAGTCGTATTTATAGTGGATAGGGGAACTGCCATGACCATAAAAGGTGGCCATGGGTAGAGGTGGGACTGTTCATAGGGCAAAGGGGAAAGAAGATAAGCATGGGTGGAGGGGGAATAGGATTGCACAGATGTAGAGTAGTGTAATCAGAAAGGAAAGTAGTCCATATGTAAAGAGATGGAAGAGAGATAAGGACAGGAAGTAAAGTGTACTAGTATGGTGATTGTGGATGCAATCACATCCATGCTGGATTGGTAGGCCACTCTGGCAGGGGTGTGGTCTCCTTGAGTGGCACTGGTGGGGCTTGTATATTCCACCATCCAGGCACAGGGTCTCCAATAGACTCTTCTCCCCAGGTAGCACCTTGCTCCTCTTCTCCCCAGAACTGGTGAGTTCCAGTCTCACTCCCTCTGTATGTGGCAGTGGAAATGTTGGCATTAAGCCATGGTCTATCCCCTTCTAAAGGAAAAGGGGTGGCCCTCCATGGGTAGTCCACATGGTGCATGACACTTTGCAAAGCATCCAAAGATAGATGCCCCATTTCAAATAAATGGGTATTTGTTTGAAAGTACAACAAGGATGATAATCTACTCAAACATAAGGCTAGATTGGTTGCACGTGGGTTCTCACAAGTCCTGGGCATAGACTACAATGAAATATTTTCCCCTGTCATCTGACTTGAGACCATACAGGCAATACTAGCCCTGGCAGTTACCAAGGATTTCGAGATCCAACAAATGGATATAAAGGGAGCATACCTTAATGGTATACTAAAAGAGGAAATATATATGTGTCAACTGGATGGCTATGATGATGACACATCACAATTGTGTTGCTTAATTAAAACACTCTATAGCTTGAAACAATCAGGCCACAAATGGAATCACAGACTTAACTCTGAGCTCACAAAGATCAGGTTCACAAGAATACAAAGTGACCCATGTGTGTACATCCAAAAGATGAACAGAATTGAAATAATTACTGTCTGGGTCAATGACTTTCTGTTATTTACAAAAATCAAAGAACAAATAATGAACCTCAAATGGGAACTATCGGACCTGTTTAAAATCATGAATCTTGATGATCCAAACAAATTAGTGGGCCTCGAGATTACTTGCAATTATCATGCAGGCACAATCACACTCACACAGACAAAATATATTGAGGCAATGTTAGAAAGATACAATCTACATGATTGTAATCCTGTAAGCATGCCAATGGATCTAAAAACATGACTTGGGCCCTCCAAAATGAAAAACAAAGACTCTACATTTGATGGCAATTATGCATTGCTTACAGGATCACTAATGTATGCTGCAATTGGCATGCATCCTGATATCACATATGCTACAAATCTTTTATGCTCTTATAATAGCAATCCTAATCTAGAGCATTGGACTGCCACTAAGAGAGTACTACAGTACCTTAAGGGAACAAAGGAACTTGGTTTAACATATTCCAAGGGTGATAACATATTATTTGGCTTTGCAGATGCCAGCTTTATGTAAGCTTGGCTTACAATGTCAATGTCATTGAGTGGCATTATCAGGGATGATGCCACCCAACTGGATGCTCCAGGATGCCTGTAGGAGTGGTATCCTGAGCTGAGGACACATATATATAGGGTGACCCCATAGATGATACAGACACCATCCTTCTCTTGTCTCTCTACTGCACTGTTATCCATGCCCATTCACACTCTGTTGGTCTGTTGTCTAAG
>JBBPJU010001655.1:0-10827 GCA_038088875.1 Austroboletus festivus | reverse complement strand
GGTGATGAAGATGAGGGTGAGGAACATAATCATTCGTATTTTCCATTTGGTCATTAGGCTAAACATCCCCATTCTATGAATAGGCTACTACCGTCTGATGAATGGCTGGAGGGCATCTGGGAAGCGAAACCGTAGGCTATCCTGGCCATCTCACAATGTATCAACCTATCAACCACGTATATGCAATCAGGTATGAATAACTAGCCCATTATTATTCAACTTCCTCCACACTAACACATACAAGGACATTAATGCTGCAGTCTTCATGGCATCTGCAAGTCATGCGACCGAACTGCAGATGCTAGTGACCATAAAATATAATGAGCGAACTCCAACTGATCTAGCATCCCTTATATGCAAAAATATGAGTAGGGGAATTGCAGTCCTCGTTGAAGGCTGGCATCCAGCAGAATCTGTGGACTTCACTATTGAAGACATTTGCAATCACCGCCGTCCGATGCATCAACCTGTGATATACCAAGGTATGCAAATCCTTCTATATTGTTCGACAATAATATTGATAAACGTTTAGATGCAAACAAACAAAGTGGGATTCTAAAATCTGATGCTGATAGTCGAAACTATGAGAGTATGATGGGTCAAACTGATCTTTATCAATTCGTATCCAGTGGTGGAACAGATTGCAATGTAACATGGAATTGTCTTGATCTGCCTGTACTGTCACAGGAAGTCCCTCCTTTTGTTCGGTAGGTGTCTTTATCTGTACTTGATTAATGATCCTTCACTTTACTCTTACCAGGCATGTTATGGATGATGGGCCAGCATTTGAGGCATCGATAAATGAGATATACACAAAAAGCACTGCAAGTCATGGACAGTCGGTTGATTGCGAACACTGCAGTCCGCAGGTGGTTCATTTTGACAATTGGCGAAGTACAGGATGGGACATACTCACCCATGGTGGGTTTATAACTTATCCACACCATGACGGTGGTGGACTTGCAACGTATGCATATGTTCACACTGATGCAAAGATGTGGGGGTACATCCAGCTTGATAGCATTGATCATACAAATCAAGCTATGGTATTGAGAAGGTGGGAAGACTACTACTGGACTCCATTGGCAGATAAAACATATAAAGATGGAGTAAAGGTCGGTACAGTGCTATTGGAGAGAGGAGGTGTCTTGTAAGCATTTTCCCTTTTATATTTCTTGCAAAATATAATTCACTTTGTTGAAGAATACAGCCACCAGGGATAAATCATATGGTTTACACTCCTCTTCCAACTTTCATGTCTGGAGGCCACGGTTATTCATATGATACGATGCATCTCACTGAATTCATACTAGTGTTTGACTATGGCCTTGATCAAAAGAAGGGTCGACCACAGGCAATGAATGCAGCACATGTTGGGCTGCTGCATAAGATCTATAGAATGGCAATTGCTCTGCCATACTTTTCACCATCATGCAGTATGTATTGTCTTTGCATATGCCCATATGATTGTACCTCATGTTGGATTCATATTAGCTTTTTATTGGTGGTCTCTCATTGGCATGAGCTCCATAGCTCGAACATTAACACAGTCTATGGTCAATAATGAAGAAGGAATACAACCTCTGAAGGATAAAGATCGCCTAACACTCGAAATATATGGTGAAGAAAAGAAAGCGGTAGATGTACTTGATCAGCTGATGCTAGCGTTATAGGTGACTGATCCATATAATGAAATGCGGAAAGGGGATTGGAGAGACCCAGGACATATTATTGATATTTCAAAAGTATTTACAAAGCAGCCATAGTACACCTATAGTCCCAATAGCTAGAATATACGTTAGGATATTTGGCCATATACACTTGCTATTGGACTTTTAATAGAAAAATTGATGTCAAAGTGATACAAACATTAAGATGAATACCATTAATAAAGGAAATAGTGTCAGAGTGAGTCAATGATCTTTATTTCTAGTTTTAAAAATTGTTAGCAAAGCTTGAACATTCGATCTTATGGACACCTCTATGGACAGCACAACATGAGATTACTTTTATATTTTTAATTTATTAACAACATTAAAATCCATATCAAATAAAAGAGAAGAGCTGGATATACAGTTTAGATGAATGTTTATGGGGCATTCAACCTTATAAACACCACTAGTGACACCACTACAAACACTATTACGAACACTATTATTAAGAACACTACTATGAACACTACATTAAAAACCACATTCCATTATTTCTAATTCATATATATCAATAAAACTACAAATCTTATCAGAGTGATCAGGAGAAATGGATTTCGAGTTTGAATAAATATTAGTAAAGCACAGAACAATCTACCATATGGACATCCCTACGGACATCACTACGAACACTATTACGAAGACTATTATGAACACTACTATGAACACTACTTTCAACACCACATTCGATTATTTCAAATATATCGATAACACTACAAATCATATCTGAGTAATCCGAAAAGATGGATTACAAGTTTGGATGAATATTAGTGAAGCACAGAACAATTAACCTTATGGACATCCCTATGGACACCACTACGACCACTATTACAAACACTATTACAAACACTACTACGAACACTACGAACACTACTTTGAACACCACATTCCATTATTTCTACTTCATATATATCAATAACACTCCAAATCATATTAGAGTGATCAGAAGAGATGAATTTCGAGTTTGGATGAATATTAGTAAAGCACAGAACAATTAACCTTACAGACATCCCTATAGACACCACTACCAACACTATTACAAACACTATTACAAACACTACTATGAACACTACGAACACTACTTTGAACATTACATTCCATTATTTCTAATTCATATATATCAAAAACACTCCAAATCATATCAGAGTGATCAGAAGAGATGGATTTCGAGTTTCGATGAATATTAGTGAAGCACCAAACAATTACCCTTACTGACATCCTTACGGACACCACTACGAACACTATTATGAACACTATTACGAACACTACTACGAATACTACGAACACTACTTTGAACACCACATTCCATTATTTCTAATTCGTATATATCAATAACACTCCAAATCATATCAGAGTGACCAGAAGAGATGGATTTCGAGTTTGGATGAATATTAGTGAAGCACAGAACAATTAACTTTACTGACATCCCTACGGACACCACTATGAACACTATTACGAACACTATTACGAACACTACTACGAACACTACGAACACTACTTTGAACATCACATTCGATTATTTCTAATTCATATATATCAAAAACACCCTAAATCATATCAGGGTGATCAGAAGAGATGAATTTCGAGTTTGGATGAATATTAGTGAAGCACCGAACAATTATCCTTACTGACATCTCTACGAACACCACTACGAACACTATTACAAACACTATTACAAACACTACTACAAACACTACAAACACTACTTTAAACACCACATTCCATTATTTCTAATTCGTATATATCAATAACACCCCAAATCATATCAGAGTGATCAGAAGAGATGGATTTCGAGTTTGGATGAATATTAGTGAAGCACAGAACAATTAACTTTATGGACATCCCTACAGACACCACTACCAACACTATTACAAACACTATTACAAACACTACTACAAACACTACAAACACTACTTTGAATACAACATTCCATTATTTCTAATTCATATATATTAATAACACTCCAAATCATATCGGAGTGATCAGAAGAGATTGATTTCGAGTTTGGATGTATATTAGTGAAGCACCGAACAATTAACCATATGGACATCCCTATGGACACCACTATGAACACTATTACGAACACTATTATGAACACTACTACTACGAACACTACGAACACTACTTTGAACACCACATTCCATTATTTCTAATTCGTATATATCAATAACACTCCAAATCATATCAGAGTGACCAGAAGAGATGGATTTCGGGTTTGGATGAATATTAGTGAAGCACAGAACAATTAACTTTATGGACATCTCTATGGACACCACTATGAACACTATTACGAACACTATTATGAACACTACTATGAACACTATCAACACTACTTTGAACACCACATTCGATTATTTCTAATTCATATATATCAATAACACTCCAAATCATATCAGAGTGATCAGAAGAGATGGATTTTGAGTTTGGATGAATATTAGTGAAGCACCGAACAATTACCCTTACAGACATCTCTATGGACACCACTACAAACACTATTACCAACACTATTACAAACACCACTATGAACACTACGAACACTACTTTGAACACCACATTCGATTATTTCTAATTCATATATATCAATAACACTCCAAATCATATCAGAGTGATCAGAAGAGATGGATTTCAATTTCAGATGAATATCAGTGAAGCACACAACAATTAACCTTACAGACATACCTACTGACACTACTATGAACACTATTACGAACACTACTACGAACACTATGAACACTACTTTGAACACCATATTCCATTCATATATATCAATAACACTCTAAATCATATCAGAGTGATCAGAAGAGATGGATGTCGAGTTTTGATGAATATTAGTGAAGCACCGAACGATTAACCTTATGGACATCCCTACGGACACCACTACGAATACTATTACGAACACTATTACGAACACTACTACGAACACTACGAACACTACTTTGAACATCACATTCGATTATTTCTAATTCATACATATCAAAAACACTCCAAATCATATCAGAGTGATCAGAAGAGATGGATTTCGAGTTTAGATGAATATTAGTGAAGCACCGAACAATCGACCTTACGGACATCCTTATGGACATCCCTACGAACACTATTACGAACACTATTACGAACACTACTATGAACACTTCTTTAAATAGTGTTGCTAGTGTTATCCTTATGAAGCTGTTAGCTTATCTACTATTTTGTACAAGGAACTTTGTAATACCACAGTATGTAGGTGAGTATGAAGATGTTGCCTGATTTCAAAAGTCAGTAAGTCATACCACCATTATGATTGCTTAATGCTTAATTTGATTTACTACTTGATTTTCCGTGTTCGATTAGCGGCACTCTATCATCGATGAATTCTTTCTGGGAATGATTACATATCTTAATCATTCATTCATTACAACTATTCGTCATCCCCTTCAGCATCATCATTGCTTCCATCAATGCTATCACTGTCCATTTTTTCTTCAGGAGGCTCGTAAGAATGACCAATATCAGCTAGAACATCTTTATGGATCATAATAAGTATTTGTTCTCCACATTTTTATATAAGAAGCATACCTCCAGGGTAAAATCGTGTGGGACGCTCTTCACCCTTGAGTGCTACTTCCTGTATTGCATACGGCATATCGTACCAATCAGCGAAAATGCAGTGGGCACTTTTTATCAGAGAGGTCTTTGAGGCGTGATTGATATTCCATCTACAGGCTTCCCCTTTCCAATCCCTTCCGAAGCGCTCTCTGGGGTATCCCCAATCTGTTAAATTGTGATGAAAGTGAAAATATTATTATATAGCTTATTTTGAGAAATTATAGACACTGTGCACCTAGCATATATACCGACTGAGTGTACAAATTAATAGTTGGATGATCCTGTTGCTACTTTATGACAGTGCTAGGATCGTGTCGCCCCACATAGTGCTCCTCAACCATATACATATCAAAGAAGGTGATTTCGAGTCCTGGTTTTCCTTTGAACGCCCTGAAGAGCTTGATTGAAAAATCGGCGACTTCATAATAATATTTCAAGTTGCCCCAAATCATCTCCAGTTCCTCCCGAGAAAACGAGTTCGATTTCTGTATTAGGTATTCCAGTACTTGTCGACGATATATGAAATGCCGAAAAAGTGTTTCATATTCATTGGGGACCTTCGTTATTGTGCCATTCAATTCCGGGTTATCTACATTGACCCAATCCAAAGATATGGTGCCTTCATTATTCATGACAAAAATAGAAGTTTCTGCATGCCTTTGTAATTGATTATCGGAAACTGGAGTCATTGGCCACAATGTGCCAGGAGGGAAAATGCTGCATTTATAAGTGTTTGGGATGATGGACAGGTATATTCGTCCACATTATGACATCCTTATATACTGTATGGTGACAGACAGCTCGATTTGGATGTGTGAAACATATGATTGACAGATATTTCCATTAATGTAGTATGAAGTATGAAATATGAATAATATGGATTATGATACATACTCTATCTTTCCTGAACCGAAATCCAATAGATTGCAAGGTAAATGAGACTTGTATATAATAAAATAATTGAGCAGTATGGAAGCACTAAAGACTATGAGGGTTATTTCAATGAGATATCCAATCATGAAGTACTAATCCAAATGAGTCCGCTAGTGTACCATGATGACCGTCTTTCATTCCGCTCATCCATAAGCTGGTAGTAAGTCCTCTTTCTATTTCATTTACAAAATAGGAAATCCTACCCCTCTTCATAATTACCCCAATATTAAACCTGCAGAATATTACCATTGACAGAGTCCCTGAGACCAGGCAGCTTTCGATTCTTGAAAGAGATTCCTATGTTGTAATCACAAATCTTTCAAACTCTGCTTGTGCGTCTTTTCTGGCTGATAGACGACCTCTGTCTGCAGCAGAAAATATTCTTGGATTCACAGGAGAGTCTGAGCTTGTTAAAATATTTCTATCATTGCATTTTATTAGCGTTTCTGCATTAAAAAGATAACAAACTTTGGACATACCAAATCTCCTCTAATGACCAGAAAGATGTTACATGTTCTGTCACACACCACGTGGACTACCCGCAGAGAGCTACCCTGTTTCCTAACTAGGGAGATAGGCCATGGCTGAACGCCAATATCGCTACCATCGTGTACAGAGGAACAGAGGATGGATAACACCAGTTCTGGGAAGCAGAACCTACAGGGGCGACCTGGGATGCGGACGCGCCCATCACCATGGTCCCAGGATGGGTAAATACACCCATTCCCCATCTTCCCCTGGAGGAGACAACACCCCTGCCGGAGTGGCCTACCGATCCAGCATGGATGTAACCCATCCATGCTCTGATGTCGTCTATCGTGTATACATACCTTTTTCTTTATCTTTCGGACTACTTCCCATTCCATCGCACCCTTACACTGGTGCAATCTACCCTTTCCCCACCTACACTTATCTCTGTAACCCTTTACCCTACGGACAGTTCCCCCTTCACCTGTGGCCACATCTTATGACCCAGGCTGTGCCCCCCTTCCCCTATAAATACGACTGCCGTGTATAGTACAACCCTTAACTAGATCTATGTTTAATCTACGTGGTATTTGGTTCAACTGCTATCCCTAAGTGAGGGCCGCAGCAAGACTTTTCCTATATCCCGGACTTCTATCAGTCTCCTGTCTACTGTTGAGTGACAGCTGAACATCAGGGATCGATTGTGTCTTTGATCTATACCCGTAGATCATGTCACAAAAGATCTAGTTGAACCTTGTTCACTCCTTGTTCTACCAAGAAGAGTCTAGTGGGCCCAAATCCCCACTAGGGAAGATCCGCAACCATTTACTCCACTGCTGACCCTCCATCCGAGGGAGAAGTGTGACGCGATCTACGGGTATAGATCAAAGACACAATCGATCATCTGACGTTCAGCTGTCACTCAGCAGTAGACAGGAGACTGATAGAAGTCCGGGATGTATAAGATGTCTTGCTGTGGCCCTCACTTAGGGATGGCAGTTGAACCAAATACCACGTAGATTAAACATAGATCTAGTTAGAGATAGTACTATACAAGGCAGTTGTATTTATAGAGAGAAGGGGGCACTGCCTGGGCCATAAGAAGCGGCCACAGGTGAAGGGGGGACTGTTCTTAGGGTAAAGGGTTGTAGAGATAAGCATAGGTGGAGAATGGATGAATCGCACCAGTGTAAGGGTGCGATGGAATAGAAACTAAGTCCAAAAGATAAGAAATGGATTATTTACATACGACAGATGAGATCGGGGCATGGATGGGTTACATCCATGCTGGATCAGTGGGCCACTCTGGTGGGGATGTCGTCTCCTCTAAGGGTAGATGGGGAATTGGCGCATTTACCCATCCTGGGACCATATTGATGGCTGGGTCTGCATCCCATGTAGCTCCTGCTGGTTCTCCCTCCCAGAATTGATGTCGTCCATCCTCTGTCCCTCCATACATGATTGTTGTGATGTTGGCATTGAGCCATGGTCTGTCCCCTTCGTTAGGAAATGGGGTGGCCCTCCACGGATAGTCCACATGATGCGTGACATTACCCCGCCGATAAGGTAGATGAACTTCATCGACTTCATCCCAGTCCATCATTCCTTCAGTCAGATCTATCCTCCAGTTTTCAGGGGCAGAGGTGCTGGGGGTGGCCGGGTGCGTCCTCTCGGCAGAAGGGGCAGGTGTAATGGGGGCAGGATGGATGGAGATGGTGGGGACTTCTGCACTGGTAGCATTGGTAAGTGCAGGTGACAGTGGGCGTGCCTGGGGAGACATTTCGATAGAGAGAGATTCTAGAGGAGAGAGGTCGCTTAGGTTGCTGAGGGAGTCTGGGAGATCGGGTTGGAGAGGGGGTAGTGGGGAGGGGGAGTGGCTGCAGCGGAGTTTCTTCTGTTTCCCTTTCTGGCTCATTTCTAATTTCAGTCGTCTTAACGTCTATAAGAGGTTGGGCAAGGCGAATCAGGAGGGGAAGAAGATTCTCTCGCTCTTCGCTATCTCCTGATTCTCCAGAGTGCCATCTATCCTTCTCAGCCTTAAACAGGAAACTGCTCCCATTAAGGAAGGCGAACTGTCCAGCAAGTTCGAGGTCGACAAATCCTTGCTGTCCCATAACTCGGGGGAGTCGGAGGTAGATGGGATAAAGTTTTCCGAAGAAGGTGGAGGCAGGGAGGCGTTTGATAAAGAATCCCAGTCCACAGAAGTGGAGCATGTCAAGGGTCTGAGCGCCTGCCATGCAGAGATTTTCTGAGATCGCCTGAGAAGCGTTCGCCATTTCACTCTCTTCGAAAAGGAGTCTTGTGGAGACATAGCTTTGGTAGGCCTCGATGAGTAGGACGAGGGAGGACAGTTTTCGTAGTTCTAGATTTGCCTCTAATAAAGCCTGACCTTGGGGATCTTCTAAGATAGTGGCGTAAGCGATCCTTCTATAGGATGGGGGAAGGATCTGAAGATCGAATACGTCCTTGACCAGGGCGAGGATGAGGGACATAAATAGAGATGAAAATGGCGGCATGAGAGGAGAGATTGATATCGTCTGTGTAGAGATCAAAACCGATTTGAATGGTGAAGAAAAGAGTGACTAGAATAGGAAGAGGGGGATTCCCAATAGATAAGAAGAAAGAAAGAGAATGGTTTATGAGAAGGAATGGAATGGTGACTAGTAATGATAGGGGCAGTAATTGATTTTGCAGTAATACTGGTGGGTTTCAATATGTTGTTGATCGTAATGTCTTTTTCTTTTTGGGATGAAAACGGAGATGTGCGAGAACTTGCGCATATATTTAGTGGGTTTGTTGGTTTTCAGGGAGAACTGGTAAAAGTCGCAGTGGAAGGTGGGTTGTTTGTCGTCGATCATAGTTTGTGTTTTCTTTTATATTCGTCCAGTACTTCGTCGGCATGGGTTAAGTTGCTTTCAGGTTCCCAAGTATTTTCTGCAGTTGAATATCCCTTCCACTGTACTAAATATGACCTGCGTCCCGGGTATCCCTTGTGGTTGATGATCTTATCGATTTCGTATTCTTCCTCGTCACCTATGATTTTTTCAGGGGGTGGCGTCGCAGCGATCCTGTATTCATCATTTTGTACGAATGGGGATAGTAGTGAGGCATGAAATACATTATGGATCTTCCATGTCGGGGGTAATTCCAATTGATACATCACAGGTGAGAGGACCTTGGTGATAGGAAAGGGTCCTTCCCATTTCAGGCCAAACTTCTTTGATGGATAGGGGGTTTTAAGGTTTTTATTGGATAGCCAGACTTTGTCTCCCTTCTTCCAAGGTTTGAACTTTGGACATGTGAGAGAGAAGTTTTGGGCGTTGGTGATGGCTGCTAGGGCCTCGTCTCTCGTATCATCTATAAGCTTCAATCGTTTTTCCAGGATGGGGTTTTGTGTTTTTCCGATTGGTGGATAAGCTTTGGGTTCATATCCCATCATCAGGTGAAATGGGGATTGTTTAGTGGCTGAGTGGACAGAGGAGTTATGGTTGAACTCTGCCATGGGAAGGAGTTGTTTCCATTTGCTTTGTTGTCCGTTGCAGAAGATTCTTAGGTAGGTTTCTAACTCCTGATTCACTCGTTCAGTTTCCCCATTGGTTTGTGGGTGATATGCCATGGAGAGAGTGACGTCATATTCAAGAAGTCTGGCTAGTTCTTTTGCGAACACGGAGGCAAATTGTGGTCCCCTATCGGATATGACTTTGGAATGTAATCCAAAATGAGGGAAGACATGATTGAAAAAGAGGTTGACTACCCCTACTGCATCGACCGTTTTGGTAGTTGGGATGAAAATTGCCCCCCTGGTAAGTCCGTGGTCCACCACGACCAAAATAGAGTCCGCCCCATTGGAAAGGGGTAGATCGGTGATCATGTCCATAGAAATCGTGTGAAAAGGATGGGGGCTGGATGCTGGGATAGGTTGTAGGGGGGGATGAGGCGGGTTGTTAATATTTTTGTTTTGTTGACATATTGGGCACCCTGCAATGTATTTCCGGACAAATGTGGATAGGCCCGGCCACCAGTAATCCCGAGACAGGAGTTGGATGGTGCAGTGTTGTCCCCCATGTCCTCCCGCGGCCGATGAGTGGATAAAGTGGACAAGGTCCTTTCTTGCTTCTGGTGGGATGTAGAG
>JBBPJU010001654.1:0-10831 GCA_038088875.1 Austroboletus festivus | reverse complement strand
CCGTTTCTCGAGAGAGTCCTAGTGCGACAGGTTCTAGCCCTGCACCTTATCTTTGTCCATGAATTCTCCGCCGCCTGGGAAGCCATCGTCTCCATCTGCATCCAGTACGGACCCCGCCTCCCTCGAGAAGTAGATCACTGCATCGCACGTAACTTGGGACTCCACATCCTGCATTCCATATCAGTCAGATTCTCTGGCATACTCAGATTGGATGCAATCATTGTCAGTGTTATGATTCTATTTTATTCAACTTTCATTTCAACATTTATGATGGTCACATGACTTCTAATCACATGCTTATGACATCATGACACCAGTTGCATGCTCAGTCATGTGATCATGATAGCCTATTACAACACTAGAAGGATTACTAGTCAATCTCTTATACTATTGAACTTAGTGCTTCTCCACATTTATGGGAAGTACTCACTATTTATGGAAACCTAGACAATGGAGGATCTTCAATAGATCTCCATGAATCCTGAAACATGCAGCAAATGCATGTCTATACCTCATATATACAGCATGCTGCCACATTCATTTCACAGAAGCATTGACTGCTTCTCACCTTACTGAAGACATATGTTGAATATGCTCAAACCTCAAGTTTTAATTACTGCAGGCTTCTATTTCTGAACTTCTTATCTATACCTGCTGGTAAACATATGTTTTTAATTTCTTTTATATTTCATATTCAGGATCTAACTCTATTGGTGGATATGATCCATCTTATCTATAACTCACCTTGACTCTAGAAGGATACAGGGTATATGCATTGTCTTGCACTGATGTGCACAGGTTTCATTTTATATTTAACAAGAATCCATTATGATTGGCTGCCACAAGTGGTGCCACTTTTCTCTTATATATATTTTACTGAATATATCTTAGATCCATAGGTATTTACAAATATCTTAATACTTTAGAATATTTCTATTGGTTGTTTCTGTTATGGTAGAGCCAAACATGTACATATAGTAGAATAGTATATAAAGCCCAGGATTGCAGAGCTAGCTCCCTAGTTCTGAAGTCTTGGAGATTTCCCTCTAAGAGTTGCCTCTAGTAAGAGGCCTGAAATCCTCGAAACTGGGTCTTTCCTCTATATCCCTATACTCTGGCAGTAGTAGTGGCTTTGGTGGTTAGACTGACAATACAACTCTTTTAGGTTATTTCAGTCAGATTGTTTGCCACTGTGATGCTCTGACTGGTGACAACAGTCAGATTGGCAGGGGTGGTTGGGTTAGAGGTGGGGCAGTACTTGGAGTTGTAATTGTCAGATTAGCAGTAATGACAGGACTGGTAGCAATGGTTGGATCAGTGGAAATGGTCAGAATAGTGGCAGAAATGGTTGGATCAACATCAGTGGCAATGATTGGATTGGTTATTGGAATGCTCATGTTAGTAGCATCAGATAGTTGTGAATCTCCTGTCATCATGAAAATAAGGCCCAGTCAGTGTGGGTATTATAGTGCTCATCCATCATTTTTCAGATTTACTGGAGACCACAGTGGTGGGGAGCTGAGGATTGGAACCAATAGCAGTAGTTGATGATGAAGGTACCATGGAGCCACTTTCAGTGTCTTGTGCAGCAGGAGCTGGTGGCACTATAAAGGTGCCATCAGAAAGCATCATACTTCCATACCTGGCAAGGAAGTCATCTGGGATCCTGATTTGAAAAGAAGTGCTGAAATTGTATGCAAACTTATCCATTGTATTAAAGAAAATATTATGTGGGACAAGGGTCCGACTAAGCCCATTGATAGGCCAAGTGTCACACACCATGTGGATTACCCTCGGAGGGCCACACCATTTCCTAGCGAGGGAGATAGACCATGGCTCAACGCCAATATCGCAACCATCACATATGGAGGGACTGAGGATGGACGACATCAGTTCTGGGAAGGAGAACCGGCAGGAGCAACCTGGGAGGCAGATTCGGCCATCAATCTGGTTCCTGGATGGGTAGATGCGCCCATCCCACACTTCCCCCTGGAAGAGACCACACCCCTGCCTGAATGGCCCACCGATCCCACCTGGATGTAGCTCATCCCTGATCAGAGAGGAGTCGTCATATATAGAGACTTGTACGTTACTTTTCTTATCTTATCGGACCTTATTTCTGTTCCATCGCACCCTTATACTGGTGCGACTTTCCATTCCTCCACCTACACTTATCTATGTTCCCCTTTGCCCTATGGACAGTCCCCCTTTCACCTGTGGCCACTTCTTATGGCCCAGGCAGTGCCCCCCTTTCCCCTATAAATACGACTGCCTTATATAGTACAATTCCTTAACTAGATCTATGTTTAATCTACATGGTATTTGGTTCAACTGCTATCCCTAAGTGAGGGCTGCAGCAAGACTTCATCAATATCCTGGACTTCTATCAGTCTTCTGTCTACTGCTGAGTGACAGCTAAACACCAGGGATCTTTGTGTCTAGAATCTATACCTGTAGATCGCGTCACACCAAGTCTCATTGACATTGCTTAAGGATAGCCTCAGAGAGTTTTCAGCAATAGGGAGGTCAGATACTAAAGGCAGCAAGGTCACTTTTAAGACAGATTCAGCATGAGATGCTGCCAGCAGGAAGATGGTTGTTCCTGAGATTAGCAGGTTAGCTGATATGGAAACTCCCATGGTGGAAGCCATGGGCCTATCTGCAGAGGATGAAGGTGGCTCAGCTGCCATAATGCCAAGTTGAGCAGCACTACTTCTGGAAGGGGATGATTTGACATTAGAGTATGGACATTTGGACATTTGTATGCCATCAGACAGATGAACACCCTCCACTTTGACTGTCAAAGGGGTTTGGTGAGTCCCAGCTGCAAGCCAACCATAGTCACTAATTGCCATGAAATACTATTTACCATAAGTTAAGAAATCACTATATGGATGCATTACCTCTTTGATGAAGTCAGAATAAGCATTATCAAATGTGGTACTCAACTCTGTGATGCCAACATGCATGCTACTGGTCCCAATCTTCCCTCCTGCTTCAGGGAAGGGGCCACCCATCAACACAGTGAATGACCAACCTGTCAACTTATGCAATCCTGTTAAAAATTGCACCAGTGTTGGAGTGAGGTGATCTAGGTAGCTGTATGGAGGTGAGTGATATGACATCTTTTGCATAGGGTATGGAAATGCTCACTATCAGGTATCTCTGCTCTGTGGCTCACTGTCAGCCTTCTGAGCCTTTTCCATTTCCTCCACCATTCCCTTCCAATGCTCTTCAACCTTGGCTTTCACCTCAGGAGATTTATCTCTGAACATCTCACAGGCTTTCATCATGACTGAATTTACTTGCTGGGAGTTCTTTTCCAATATCTCTGAGTCACCCAATGAAGTCATTGCATTCAAGGCAGCCCCTTTAGGAAGATTTGATATAGTCTTAAGCATCGGCCACACCTTTTCATTAAAGTACAAGTCCATGTATGTTTCTACCTTTTGAGGTTTGTACTTATGACCAGATTCCTTGCAGGCCTTTGAGAAGCATTTAGAAATATAAGCAATAATAGCTTTTGCATTAGTCTTGCAGGAGAGGTGCTCCTGCCTCTTTGCACCCCGTTTGTTGCATAATTTATTGCACAGTTGCTATGCTTTAGTTAATCAACAATAGGGCAAATGGATAACCTAATGTACATCCTGTCGAGCTTCAATTGCATCCACAACCTTGCATTTTGTTCTTTGCTGAACATTTCTGGTGTGATGTTGGGAAATACAATGGCATCCTCAGGCCATTTATTTAACCAGCCCTCAAAGAAAGATGCCCAAAAGTCACTATTATCTCTCTTTTGCTGACACTTGATATATGAAAGATAGTAGTCCATCACATACTCCTCCTGTTCTGAGGTCATCCATGAGATGGAAGGCATCTGCACTAAGACAGGTTAGTACTTGTTTAGCATTCTTATTGATAGGATATTAATAAATACAAGCCTTGAGAATATAGCAGAGCAGGTGCCTTTTTACATGCAGAAGAGGTGGTGAAATATGGATGAGGTGTATATCCCATTGAGAAAAACTTCTCAGCTTAATAGAAAAACTTATTGATACACTCCAGGATCAATAACTATAGAGTGATAAATTCATTTTCTTCTCTGGGACCAATGACCATGGAGTGATAAATTTGCCTTCCTGTGTTGATTCACCATGGTAGGTGCCCTCAGACATTTAAATACCACACCAAATCTTCTCTTTTGCATTCAGCATCTCTTATAAGTGATTCTGGCATGGTTTTGGAATCGCCCCATACTTATGATGGCCTCAGGCTTTGGTATCAGAGAGCTCCTTGATAGGCAAACTTAGCTACCTTGTTTCTTTATTTGAGTAGCTCATAGCTCATAGATTGAAACTATGAGCTGGCACAGTTGAACCTTTCATAAAGTGATGATTCTCCCCTCTGCAGAACAATTTCAATACAAGTGTGCAACTATCTCCAGCATGAGTATGCATGATTCTATGGCATGATTCTATGGCAACTGTGGCTGGCTGATGATGCACAATGGAACAGACACATGGACACACAGCTCTTTCATACTGCATCAATTTAACTCCATGGATGCTTGTTTGCCATCTAATATCAAGACTTGCCACTCTAGTTGCCATGATGTTGTTATGTTTCACAAGTTCCCATTCATCTTTCCTGTGCTTGACATAACAGAGACATGTGCACCTTACTATATGGCCACATGTGGCCAATTAGTGGGCATTCTTTCACTGTGGTATGTATTTATTTTGCCATTGAAATGGATTAACTGACCCCACTGGAATGTTAGGATTAACATGGCACCTTTAGTGCAGAACATCTTGGGCTCAGTATATATCAAAGTGAAGACACTTGAGGAGGGTGGACATCTCATGATGAACACTATTCAGGATAGCATAGTAAAATACTCAGAGTTAGAAGCATTGGAGCCCACTCTGTAAATCATTTTGATGACTGGCTAAAATCAATTCAACATGAAACCACTGTGTGATCATTCAAGTTTCAGCAAAGGGATACTGGCTCATTGCATTATGTAATAGTGAAATGGTAGTATGTCATGGTGTCAATGCTATATGCAAATCTCCTATCAGCCAAGTTGCTGTTGTTGTATGCTTAATTCATGTACACTTTGATTCTTTGTGTATTGGTAATAGCATAGACAATATATGTATATTCCATAGTCATGAATTATTGCACTGGCTCATAGGATAACCCAGATACTAAGCAAAACTTACCCAAGTGTCTAATTCTCCTATAGATTAAATGCCTGCCAGGCTTGAATGTTGGAGTATGAATCAAATACATTTGCATCAATATAGCTTATAATAATGTTTGATAGGATGACCCAGATACTAGGCAAAACTTACCCAAGTGTCTAATTCTCCTATAGATTAGATATCTGCCAGGATTGAATGTTGGAGTATGTATCAAGTATGTTTACATCGATATAGCTTATAATAATGTTGATATACTCATGTCTCTCATAGCCACATATGTTGTATGCTGCACTGTAATATATAGATCTGTTATCTCCACTCTGTGAATGTTAATGAGCCTTCCAATGGAAGTTGCAGCATGTCTCTCAGTTTGCAAACCTGCTATGCCATGTTCTAAGCTGTATAAAACTGTACAGGAAAGACAGCTGTAGTGCAAGCTTCTTGTGCCAATGTAGCAATTAGTTCATTTGCATCAATCATTGGCAAGTGAATGCACACTAACACCACAAATATGATTCAGAAACCAAGCTGAAATCAATGAAATGGTGAGATGCTGTCAGCCATCTACTGCAAGTGTTGAGTACATTAAACTATCACCCCATTCAGAGGTAGCTGTGTTGATGACATTAATTTCTAGCTAGTACTACCAACTCAAACACCTCCTTGACTGCACCATGTGGCCCTATGCCTGCCAAACAAACTGGTCAGTCTCCCATTAACCCATTGCTTCACTCACTTATGGACTCCTTGTACTTATACTACATCCACATGAAGGACTACAGCTGGCTAAATGTACTCCATATGGCTGTGGGCAAAGTCGGCAAGGCCCTGTGCACCTCCTGTGACAAGTTGGAGGAGAATCGAATCTCAAAGTGGCATATTGGAATAACACTTTGTATATTGGAGAACATGTTATTAATCACAATAAAGGGATAGGACATTTTGTGCATGCAGGAGCATGGTTTATTACTATATCAATCATTCATGTCTTTCTTCTATAAATTTGCTAGCCATGCATGTTAACCAGAAGAAGACAATCATTTATAATGTTGGTCTTTGAGCATCTAACAAATGTACACTAAGATTCAAGATAAGAAGGGCACTGAGTTACATCTATGCAAAGGGACTAGTCTTTGGCCTGGCCCCATTCAAGGTCAAAGTTGTGCTGATCATATTTGATCCACTTCCAAAGCAAATAGAGGTGCTGATCAAAAACCTGTGAGCATGTAATGTGCTAATGTGTGAGAATTTGCTCACCTGCCGAAGAGCAGTCAGCTTTTTTGCCACTTGGCACTGCTGAAGATAGTCCAACATGATTTCAAGAGGTATAAGTAGGTAAATCTGTATCCTCACAGGCCACCTCATCAAAATCAGTGACAAGGTGGATGAAAAACTCTCAGCATTCCTTGCAAGATGCAAAATGCAAATTTCCTCTCTTATAAAAACATTGGAGAACCCATCCAAGTTGGAATGGAGGAATGGGAAATGGCTGAGGATATTGCATGGTCATGCCCACTGTTACATTGTGTTCATAGAGCATACATTGACAATTAGCTGCTTCCCTATTCAATGATCAGCTTGAGCATGACTCAGATATAGAAGTGGTAGAGAGGACCAGTCACAAAACTCACATTGTGAAGGTTCAAAATTTCACAATGAGGGAATCTCACTCATCATGTGAAGTGAGTCACCCATTATTTATCACTCTTGCTCAGGCCCACTTCCCATGTAGAACTATGAATGAGTGCTCTGGAATGATATATCAGAAGTGTATGTTTTACTGACACTTCTTTCTGTTTATATTACATCCTCCATGCCAGCCCACAGTAGTGCATCCAAGAAACCTTGTCTCATTAAGTTTGATGAAGCAGTGGTAACAAAAGAGGTGGAATACCAATGGCACCATGTATACAGACAAAACCAGCATGGTAACATATCCATGCAAATGAATTTCCTTGCTTCTACTGAAGAATCTGGAGAAACAAAGACTTTGGCATATATTCCTAACATTGTACTGAAGCAAAGGCTATGACTGTTACCACCTCAAAATACACACTTAGTGGGATGTTTAAGTGAGATTCACCCTGGCGGTTTGCTTCTTAGTGGTCACAGAGTCATTGTCAGTACTGTTCTTGGACTTTGAGCACATTTTCCTGATCCTAAGAGTTGTGGATACCTGAATGATCAGCTTTCCTTAATGAATTTATCTACCTTGAAGGCTATGGAGGTGAAGATCGAGTTGTCTGCAACTGCAGCCAATCTTCCCCATCTTATCTGATATGGAATGCAAGATGTGGAGACACAGGCGTCGAGTGATGAAAAGGTCTGTAGCTCCTAACCTAGGCCTGTAGCATATGTACACAGCTAGGATGGACTCTTGAGCAGCAACAGCCAAGTGGAAGAGAAGGAACTAATGGTTTAGGTGTTGCCTGACTAGAACTCTCTCAAGGAAAGGTAAACTGTTCACCTTTTTAAGGTACACATAACTTCCACATAAGGATGCATAGAATTTAGCTAAGGAAAAGTATGTATACAAAGCTGCCTATTTATACTAAGTGGGGATAAGACAGGAAGTTCTATCCTTCTGGAATATCAGAAATACTGCCTACCATAAAGGTGGTAGGGAATGGAAGGGCATTCATAAATGGTTAGAGTAAAGAAGTCACACACAGCCTATGAAATAGAAGAGAAGGGCTATGTGTGGGTTTCCTTCCATGATTGTGGGAAGTCACCTCCTTGTCCATATATGGAGATATTAGATCTGATTGAAATGAAGGAAGGTAATACCAAATCAGCATATACTGTGTGAAGTGGATATGGGTGATTGGGTAACTAACATAACTGTAGAAGCATCAGATCTAATAGTGATCTTGGAAACAGAAGTAAGAAAAATAGAAAAAGGAAAAGGGGTGCTTAATAGAAAGGGAAAATGTTCCATCATCTCTCAAAGAACTCAAGGACCTCCTGGAGGTCCCAAGTGAACCACTCCTTGTTCCCAGGGGGAACATTCTCCTGATTGTTCAGGAGAGGAGGAGAGGCACTCCAGATGTCCAATGAGTCTCCCCAGACAAGTGGACTAGAGAAGTCCTTGCCTATGTCCATGGTGGTATCCGCAGAAATAAAAGAAAAACTAGGCACATCCAGCACCTCAGGGTAAGATATAGGAGGTCACCTCCATTGTTCTGTAACATTATCGCTGCATAGAATGCTTTGGAATGCAGCTGGTGTGCATGTCTTGCATTCTTACATGTTACATGAGTTGTCTGTTACACTAGATCAAGGTACACTAATCCATTAGGTATGATGAATATAACTGATACATCATTACATTGACTCTGGTACAGAAATGGAACAGTGATTATTTTGAATGCACAAGTCTCAAATCCTTGGGACTGTACCTTCAACTAGGATATCCTCTGGGAAGCATATGTTATAATTGGAAGCCCACACCTGGCAATAACTTTGTTGTGATCAATGTCAATGAGATTTATGAAATCACATTAGATTTTTGTGGCTGCAAGCAAGCTCAAATGCACTACAAACAACTCCTTTAGTTCTGATGGTTTTCTGCAACAATTTCTGAGCCATGTACAGCTACTATCTTCAATATGCTCAAGTCTTTTCATCTACTTTTCCTTGAGTTAAAGGTGTCTGCTTATGAGTTCTATAGTGGCCTTAAGCACCTGTCAGACAATACTGGTTTGGGTGATACACATGTGTATGATATTTTATATATCAGTTTTGCACATCTGTAGTAACTCTGGCTATAGGACTGATATTCAGCCTTCATAAGGATAACCTGAGAATATCACCACCTTAAATAGCTTAAGCATGCTGGGTGAGGGCATAATCTGGATGGAGTTGAAAGCACATAGCCTGGTGAATGTGTAGTGAAATGTCCTGCCTGTCCACATCCTGAGATTAACTTGCCAGATGGCTGGGATGTGATAGATCCTGCTCAGTGGTTTGTTACCTCAACAGCTCTCAATGTCATGACTCACAAATGATATATCATAGGTGGATTTATGCACTTTTCATTGCCATTGATGCCAATTTCCATTTGAAGTGGAAGATTGTATCATCAGAGTCCACTGATCCAAGCTTGAATTGTGGATGGGCATTCTTTATAGAAGAGGAACCTTATAAATCATACCTCACAGATCTTGCTCATGGATCTCAAGAAGTTAGTATACAGTTGACAGTATGGCATCAGACTTGACTGATATACTGCACAGAAAAGTACTTGTGTCAACCACAATGCTGTTGACATGGCTGACTCAAAGTCATTATATAGGCTTTCTGCTAGTGGTCTTAAAGTAGTCGATTGTGCTTGGCATGATATGAAGCTACCCAATGGTGTGAATAACCTTCAAAAAGGTGAAAGGTGAGCATAGTTACCCATTAAGTTGTGACTTATAATATTGGGCTTTTTTTTCAGATACTCAAACATAGATTATCTCATATTCTCTGCGGTTATGCATTTTAGATTGACTGTGTACAATTTTTCATATGACATTGCCTGTTAGTGGCACAAGAAGCTTTGGGCATGCATGTTGACTATGCTGGAACACCTGCATCTTGATCATAATAAGACTATTGTCTGATTTTTTGTACCAAAATTCCACCTCAAGGCTCATGTTCAAAAGTGTCAAACTAACTTTTCATTCAATTTTTCATGTTAGGTAGGACAGACAGATGGGGAAGCTCCTGAATATGGATGGGCAAACTTCAACCATGTCACATCTAGCACTAAGGAGATGGGCCCTGGGTTACACCATGATCATCTTGATGATTACTTCAGTGATTCTAATCAGAAGAAACACATTGGTCTAGGTGCCCCACATTTAATTGATATTCCTTGAAGTTCAATACCAATGAAGACTACAGGTAAAGCTATGGCCTGAAAGCTCACAGAGGCTATGAAGAACATGGAAACCCATCATTGGGAACTTGATGAACTCAAGAGCACAATAGAACCTGCATGCCTACAATAATGGCTTGAGGTCATACAAGAATGGGAAAATGACAATGCAAAGTGCAATCCTTTTGAAATCCAGACATCATATATGTTTTAGATGATTTATTATGTGATTCTTGCATTGAATTTCTCCCCCTTTAATCAACAAATCTAGCAATGACACTGGCTGCTGCTAGATTGCATCTTGCAGAGGAAGAAGCTCAACATCTGCAGTCTTGTACTGATGCATCACTTCACATGGAATTTTCACCCTTCATCTTGATCTCTTCTGGACTTGATATTTAAGATGTGCAGTAAGTGCTACTACTATTCACCTATTTAAACTCATAATTCATTTGCATCAGACAGCATCTGGCCAGCAACAGTGCAGTGCTTGGGAAGCATGCTACTGACCTTCAAATATCGAACATTACTATATGCTGCAATACCCTCCAAAGGCAACTTGCAGCATGGCAACATGCTTGACTCTTATACATGCCTTACATGGCAATGCTATGAGCAGCCAAATCTTCAGGGTCTTATAGTCAAGAAAGTGGTTCATTGAAACCAGATGATGTCCAACTGTGGCTTCCTTTGGAACTCCCCATAGAAACACCTTATAATAACCTCCTGCATCAGATCAAGTGGGAGCTATACTATGTCCAAG
>JBBPJU010001653.1:0-10832 GCA_038088875.1 Austroboletus festivus | reverse complement strand
AAAGTGCGTGCCAAGATGCAAGAATTCGAACAAGGCCAAGGATGGTCTGGATCACAATCGCCGCCTCCCGGGCAGGCCTCGCAACCGATCTCATCTTCGTATTCTTCGATGTACCCACAACAAGGCGCACATACGCAGCCCTCGACCTTGTCCAGACAGGGCAGTCGGTCCCCGCCCGCACGGACAAATACGAACACGTATACTTATCCCAATCCGTCGCGGATGTCTGCGTCTCCGAGTTCACCCCAGGAGTCCGGGGTGGTCCGTCTTCCGGCAAATAGTATAACTGCCGTGACGACGGAGGCGACCGAACCCGCACAGCAAGCGTCATACTATGATCCAAATGCCCGGGGATACGACCTCTATGGCGATGGGGATGAGAGCGATGAGGAGATTCAAATCGTCAACAAGACGACGACGACGACGGCAGATGCGGGTGCCGTACCCGCTGCTCAGAACCCCATTCTCAGGCCCACAGTGTCGACGACCCCACAAACACAGACAGAGACAGACATCACCAGTCCACCCGTCACAGCGCCGTCCCGTTCCGATTCGCTGCCGTCCTACCCAGGGACAACCGCACCGATATCGAACCCGGCGACCTTGGTTACCACTTCTCTCTCTACTTCGACCACGATCAATCCACCTAGATCGTTCTCCCCGACATACCCCGTCTCGAGCCCGGTGGGCACGGGTACACGATCCGGTCCACCCAGCGGTGTTGATTTCAGTGCGTTCCTTTACTGTCGTTTGTCTAAGGTCTACTCATGAACGCCGCAGGTAAACTGGGCCTATTACCCAAACGCCCGATATCGCTCGTCAGTGCGCAGCCACCGCCTGTTACAGGTGCCGGCGCAGGTACCGATGTGGGTGGTATACCGCGAACGGCACCTGCTCATTCAGCACGTACGGACGCGTTAGATCGGGAGGAACCCGAGTTCGTCGAGAATCCGTTCGAGGACCGCTGAACAGCGATGATGCTTTTTTTATTTATTCTCACCTTTAGACGGTTTTATGATGTCCCTCGTCCAATCCAAACCCTTTCGTGGAGCTGTATCTGTGAACCGCTCAAGAGACGGCTTGTAGCACATGTACACTTATCCTGTTTATGTAGCCCAATGTGATCGACCACTTGGAACGCTACGAGGACCTTTTTGAAACCTAGTCCTGCATCATCACATCACCCTCCCCATCCTTGTTCCCCTCTCCCTCCTTGCACCACTGCGGATACACCCTCTTATACAACGCCATGCAAACCGTATCCATTCCAGTAATAGGTCCATCGAACCCCGCCTTGAAATATCCATGGGTCCCCAACGCCTCCCGAATGTATCCCACCCGTCCATGCTTGGTAAACAACTGAATGGGCTTGAAATACCCCACATCCTCGGGGTTGAAAAACATGTAGCGAACCGTGGCGGCACGGTGGAACGTCCGAAACGGGTGGCCGGATAAGAGGACGCGTTTGGCGATGATGCGAGTTGGGTCTGGGACGAGCAAAGTGCCTGATCCGACGAGATGGGGCGGGGATTGGGAGTCACTCGATCCCGAGGAGCGCAAGAGAACGCAAGGTTGGGAGCCAAACACGATGGGTGCGTACACGGATGCGACGACCGTCGTGCCGTGCCATAGAAAGCGTTCGTACTTGTGGACGTTGTTGACACCCTTTCCGCCAGGATTGTGTTGGCTGTAGATTGGTCGCACTTGGATACGACGGGGACCGTAGCAGAGGATCAGAGGGTCCTGTCGTGCAGGCATGAAAAGGAAAAGGATAAAGTAAAGGAAGGGAGACGAACCTTGGACTTGACGGAGCCCTCGTATTCGGTATTGCGTTGTACAGTGAAATGGAGGACGGTCTGTTTTCGCTCGTGTTTCAAGAGCCCGTAGAGCACGATCGGGGCGCGCAGACCAATAGTCGTTTGTGCCACGCCCTCGACATACACCGTCACCCTTGTCCCTGGCTATGACGGCGTCATGAACACAGAGAGAGAACGGATACATATGGCCCACCTCGACACCCTCTGCCTCCGCCAGTCTTCTCACCTCCTTTTCCGTCCGACGAAACGCCTCAAACTCGAATATCCGCGCATAATCGCGAGGCAAATTCTCATACGGATCCCATGGACTCGTACGCATCGACCGAAGGCCACGATACCGCGCGAACCGGTCGCGTGCGGGCATATCCCTCGGGGTATCGATCTCGTCGGGAAACTCGCGGGTGTCGCGTTCTTCTTGTGCGCGGCTTCGCCATGCGTCGAGTCTAGTGCATGTGATATTAGAGTACGTCTGCGCAGAGAGAAAAAAAGGCTGACTGTCGATCCTCTTCGTCTGCGTCCAAGTCTCGAAATGTGACGCTCTTTTTCTCGCTTTCGAGTTCCATGGTGTCATCAATGGGCGCCACGTTCTCGGACGCTGCGTCCTGAGCTTCTTGTTCTTCCTCGTCGTTACCGTCATCGTCATCGTCCTCGGTCTCGTCGACGATCCACGACGCTTGGTACTCGCTCATGCCCTTGGGTATTCGTTTGATTCGCCTGGGCGTCATGCCACTTTGCGCATCAGGAATCTCATCCATACCCACATCTTTGGTTGCACCCGCCATCTCCTCTTCTGTTGGCCACGTTTGTTCATTGGCCATATCGTCTGGCATGTTGATTGATACCATCGAATCCGCCGAAGATGGCACCCGTTCCGAAAGCACTCGGGGTTCGACGTCCATCGTGGCTGCCTTGTGGGACGATTGTTGTGCCGGTGGCGCAGACATGATCTGATCGCGTAAGAGTCGCCATCTTCAAGGCGATAACGACACTCACTTTGATGATGGGATAGTCTCCACAGTTGGGGATGTGGACGAGTCTGTTGGCGCTTAGTCGATTACCTCGTACGAGGCCTGTCACCTTTAGTATTCCGTCGTCCCATTCCACATTTTCACCCACGATCCACGCTCTACCCGATCGCCAACGTACTTCTCCCGGTCGCCCTTCTGACAGGGATCTCAGCGCACTCAATGCATCCGAAGCCACGTTCAAATCAAACACCCTCGCCTGGGTCGGCTCAAAGTACTGTACAAACGAGAGTAATGATTTCAAGATGGCAGAACGTGATTTGGAGTCGAGCGAGGAGGTGGATGGGTCTGGTGGGATAGCAGACACGACGGTGGGTAGACCTTGGGCTTGGAGCGTGCGGAGGAGCGTGTCGCCCGATTCGGGGACTTCAATGATCGAGCTGAGGAGAAAGAGTACGTAGTCGGCAGCTTTGGCTGCGTCGAGTGCGTCCCAGTGTTGGCCGTATCGCACGTGAATGAATTGAAGGGACGTTTTGAATCGGTGTACCCTAAGAGTGGGGTGGGTGACGTTCAAGGAGGACGATCGGCGACGTACTTGACGTTCCACAACGGAGCATTGTCTTGGATACTGTCCACGTCTTCCGTGATGGATGACGCGAGTGCACGTACAGCATCGACCGTACAAACGTCTTTGCAGAGGGGAATGACGGCGACGATGCGCGGTGCTCCGTCGACACCATTGAAGATGCGCGTCGAGGCGATGAGCGACGCACGTTTGGCTGCCTGTGCCTGTTTTTGTGTGTTGCGTCTGTTCAGACGGGCCTGTGCTGCAGTATGAACTGCCGATGTGGTCGATGAACGTGGGGTGCGACCTGAGATGAAGTTGTCACTGAGAGAGACACGGTTAGACTTGGACGGGCGGACCCTTGGCGAGTTCTTTGAGTGATGATTTGGTGGCATGTTTTGACTTGAACGGTTTATTTTGCTATCTCTGGATGTGAATTGGGGATAATATCCAGGTCTCTGTATAGGCTGACCTGCTTGAGCGTCGGGCGATGGTGATGTGCAGACATGAGATAACGAGTATGCCCGTGGGAAAGATGAAACCCCGCATGCAAGGTGACCGCAATGTCGTCCTCCACCTGAATCAGAGCAACAAGACCCTGCTTCTTACCTGACCTCGTGATCGACCCTTAACGGTACGCTCATGTTCACCGCATGCCTGTCGAGGCTTCTCATCAGCTCCTGCAGCGTTCTCTGTTCCGCATGGTGGTCGCAAGTATGTACTGTTACAGGTCTTCATTAACTCGAACCTAGAGTCAGCCACCATTGATACAAGAACTCGATCAACCGGCTTGTTATGCAGGCTTTATATGAAACGCCAACAGGTGTGTCACCAACTCATGGAAGGTTACATTTTTCATATCAAGTAGGGCCCTGGCTATTCATTCATAGGCGACATTTGATTTGCACAGGAGCATCGTCGATATGATTCCACCTGCTATTTAAGCCTCATGTAGCATCCATCGAAGCTTGAAGTACTCCTTGTCGTTGCTCTCCATTCGGTACCCCCACCACCCCTCATGGAAGCAGATATTCCTAACCCTATTACTCGCGACAACCGCGCAAGCACGTCAACGACCCAGTCATCTGCCACCCTGATATGCAGTCAGTGCTCCGTACCGAACCCAAAGAACTTGAGCACCAGGAATCTTATTGTATTCATTGATGGCACTTCTAACCAATTTGGCAACAATGTGACTTTTCCGCTCTCGTTGTCATCCTGCGACTTACGACCACGATCAGAATACCAATGTGGTAAAGCTGCTCTCTCAGGTTGACCTGAAAACGATGTTGCCGGACCAGTACACGTACTATTCCAGTGGTATTGGTACGACTCCAAGGTCGCTGAAGGATTCCAAAAGAAAATTCTCTGATTATCTCGGTTTGGCAATTGCCTGGTCCGTGGTCATCTTGATTATGCACCTTTCAAAGTAATAAATCGTTGAATGGCAGGAATTTGGAAGAAATTGTCATTGATGCATATGACTGGCTCGCACGAAAGTATCAACAAGGTGATCGGATCTACTTCATTGGTTTGTTTATTTTAAACGCTTAGTTTATTGGCGGGACTGATAGTCATAATGCAGGTTTTTCCCGAGGTGCATATCAAGTCCGGGTGCTTGCGGCAATGATACACGAGGTTCGTGACAGTCATCGATCGTCGTGTAAGACTGAGCACGTATGTCAGGTTGGCTTGGTACGGACGCCAACAAAGAAACAGATCGCATCGTGAGTTACTGTTGTGACACCTGTGGGAACTTTACTTGATGTTCTATAGGGCCTATGATCACTATGAAGCAGTTCGTTCACGAAAGCCGAATAACGAGCAGCTCGCTAAACAATTCAAACACACGTTCTCCTGGCAGGGCCTGAGAGTGCACTTCATCGGGGTATGGTAAGAAACTTTTGCACACCTCCTACGATGGTTCCAAAGATTATTATTTTTCAGGGATACTGTTTCCTCTGTAGGCCTAGTAAGACAGGATGTCACTATTTCAAGCTCTTCATCCACTGCACACGCTTGTTATTTTCGACATGCACTTGCTCTTGACGAACGTCGCGTCAAATTTATGCCTGAGTATTTCCACGAAATACACTCAAGTTATTCATTCAATCGTCACTCTGACCGTTCAGATTCAAACGAGGCTGATGAGCCTGTCAAGGTCAAGGAGGTCTGGTTTCCTGGCAGCCACTCGGACGTGTGGGTGCGCTTTTCAAACCCACTTATATAACCCTGACAATTTTGTCCAGTGGCGGTAAGAGCATACCTGGAAGGCCTTATCAGGCTGGAAACATTTCGCTGCTATGGATGCGTCAGGAGGTGGCTGCTTGTGGCCTCGTGCTGCAGCCAACGGATGTATTTTGGCTTCCAGAAGATATTGATTTTGGCACCACCAATTCAATGAACAATTTGTGGCGAATCCTTGAATATATGCCTATCAAGCATCAAACATCATTTTTTGGTGTCGGTGAATTCACTCGAAAGTAGGATTTGTCGTGTCCTGTCATTCACATCCTTGATTTCGTACTCGGCAGATGGCATCGACTGCAGCCGCGTTGCATCATTCCCGGTCAAACTGTTCATTCTTCCATTTTGTATGCGTATCAGCCTCAAGTATTGCCACAGCATTCCAACGTTCTGGCATATCCCGATCCAGAATATCTCGATCTGGATGGGGGAGGTTGGGAGCATGAACAGTTCGACGAAACTGTAGCACAGGGACTGTTGTCCAAGTTAAGTGATCAGCAAATAATCATGCCCATATACCTCGAGAGGTTGCTATTCATGCTGCGATTTGGTAAGATCTTGAATAATTTCGATTCACTTACTTAATAGCAAACACACTCCCCCTGCAGAGAAAGGGAAGAAAAGTATTCGGAATGTTCTTAACTGGAAAACTTTACTGAAGAATCTCGTCGAGGGTGCTGAAATGCCACTAGATCGGCTGTTCGCTCTTGTTGCCTACTATGAGGCCGGTGAGTGCGGTATTTGCAATGTATATGTCGACGTCATAACTGTTTCTATGTTACATACAGGTGTTGAGGAGACTGACAGCCATTACACCGAATTTAGTGACGATATTTTCAAAGGCGCAAATAAATGTCTCGAGGAGACTCTCTGCGATCCCTATGATGGCCCAAGAGTTGCTACTCTGTTGAGGCCCCTGACGAAACACGAGATTTTGCAAGAACGCATCCTTTCCCCAGAAGTCTCTGCCAGCTTGGTAAAGTTGCTTGATGATGTAATGCGCTGTCACCGCCCGAGAGACAACTTCGGAAAGTTGATGGATGGCTTTCATTGCCTGTTGCAATACGGTGTGTGGTACCTCAGCATCATCGTACGTTTAGGATCCAACGATTCGTTTACAATTTGTTAGAGAATACCCAGAAAACCCTCGTTGAGAAACTCAAGGAACGAAACCCTGCCCACAAGATGCCCCGACTTTCCTTGTTGTTAGGGATCGAGGGTGAGTTCATTTGCCAAGGGTTGGAATTAGGGTGACACTAAATGCCATACGTCAGACACGTCTCTTCTGATTGCTGTGCTGCGCACGGTACTAACATTTGCTGAGATCCCAGAGGGTGAGTGCCTTTCAACTTTGTCGACAAATACTGATAGGAGCGACAGAGGTGGAAGAAGCAACAAAAGCATGTGCGATGTGGAGGGCGAATACAGAAGGAATAGAAGCAGCGAAAGCAAACGTTGAATTTTGGCGCAGAGTAATGAAGAGGATTATGCAACTGGCGAGAAAAAAGGAGGGAGTAGTCGGTTCTCTCGCTGTAGAGATATGGTTTGCACTCTATGATGGGAGGGATGACCGTATGCACTACGTTCTTAGCCTCGTGTTTTTATCTCACGCACCTTTCAGGCGAATTGGATTTACACGATTCGCATGTTCGGGCCAATGTTGCTGCCGTCTTTTCCTCCTTCCAATGGGAAGAAGACGGGTATGACGCCAAACACAAGTTTTTCCGCCGGAATTTCGGATTGGGTAAGCAACGTCTACGTAGTTTGTTTAACCGATTTTGACCTTGGGCATTGTTTATGCCAGGTGCTGACTCACTTAACGAACACCAGAAGAAGATCATTGGAGTACTGATAAAGGCCGTCGAGCTTGGGGATTCCCGAGCGCGTGCTGACGCAACTTGGACTCTCGTGAACCTGTGTCACCAATGTCAGTTTAACTTTAACTCGGACTAGCCAAGAGCACGGCTCACTCTTCGTCAGCTACCGTCATCCGTGCTCATTTGTGTCAGACTGGACTGTTGAAGCTCTTTATTAATCAAATGCAACATAAAAACAGCGCGTTACTCGCTGCGACAGCGCTGGCCGACTGCTTGACGTACTGTAAGTGGAAATACTTGCGGCGGTCTCCCGAACTTGAGAATTATGTAGCGGATATGAAGGACACGATCAAGGATAACGAATTTCTTCCAAAGCACCTGGTTTCCATGTTACGATTGGACTACTTTGACAATGTTATATCCCTAACTGAAGGGTTCGACGTTTTCTCTATATTTCTGGATCACGGTAATGAACTGCCCAAGTATTCTTGATTACAAGACTCTATTGATGCTTCCGTCTCAGCCGATATACGAAAAAAGATCCTCGAGTACGACATCCTCGGGGTTCTAGGGGAGAAGTTCGGAAGTGGTAGGCCCAAGGATATTCGGACAAGCCTGCTCAGCCTGGAAATCTTGATGACCCATGGTACGTAGTGGGGCGACAAACACATAGGTCATTTCTACATCTAACGTACCTACTCAAGCTCCTGACACTCCTTGGGTTAATGAGCTTATCGATAAGGGTTTGGAACACCTGCAGACCGGAGTATGGCAAAAACAGAAAGTAGGGGTTGCGATACTCTCTTCGCTGGCTCTTGCAGGTATGCTGCTCGTGTCGCTTCGTTAGTCTTCGCTGACATTGTGCGATTCTAGGATTCGGTATGCAGCGCATTGGCGATCGAATACCCGAAATCATCAAGATGCTCACCACGGATGCCGGAGTTCAACCGAATGCTGGACCTACAGACTCTTCGTCGCGGGATATGCCGTGCAGGTCACCTCCGCAATCGATGGGACCCGCATGGATGCTATACTTTTTGGCACATGATTGCAAGTGTTGCCCGTTGTCTTTTAGCGAGGCTGAAGCTCACATATGATGTGCCGTGTTAGGTGAACTAGGGAAATTGATCAGCAACTCGCCAGAATACACCAGATTGAAACGTTTGCATCTATCGGGAACGCTCGTCAGAGGGACATACACACTTCCATGGCAGGTCAACTTGCCAACCAAAAGTAAGTATACTTGGTTGCAATGAGGCGGGGGCTGACGTATTTCTCCAGTGGACGTCACCCATACATTGGACAATCTGATTAGCGCCATAGAGGAAAGAAGGTTTGAAAGAGGTTCCCTATTACCTAAGGGCGCAGTAGTGCCCCATCTTGAGCATCCGGACCGCCTCAAAAGATTCTTCCTCAGTGGAGTGATGTGGACTGTACTCCTCCCCCCAGTGGTCCTTGGGGTCTCGGCCGTGGCGATCACTAGCGTGGTCATTGGTATACCTGGTTACGCGCACACGTATGTATCCACGAGCTCCCTTTGTTGGACCATTCAGATGTTTCAATGTTTAGGCTCGGTAGCCGGCTATGGTCACAGCTTCGGTATTTGCGTGTATTGGATAACCTGCACTACGACGAAATCGGCCCTATGGATTTCTATGAAAACGAGGATTCATAGTGCCAGTCCTAGAGATTTGGATATTCCTTTACAGCAGGTACATACCAGTGCTATTGATCAGGTTACCTTGCTGTTTTACCCTTTCGCATCTTCTTTTGTTTATCATGCATCATAAGTAGCTTTCTATGGCCAAGGTCCCCTTGTTGCACTATTGGTATGCAGAATCTGATTATCCAAATCAATTCTCTTGGAATCAACGCGACCGAATCAACCCTTCTGCATTTTCTGGCACCCATATCTTTAATTATACTATGAACGAGTAAACTCACTCCTTGCGCACACCCCCAGCAACACCTCCCGTCAAAATACTCGGCAACGCCTGCTCATTGATGGCATACAACAATGTGATCGACCCGCCCACCAATAACACCAGCGTGATCACCGTTCCTGTAATCAACACAAACGGGCTGCAAGAAAAGTGAGTACAACATCCTGCCAACGAAAGTCATAGCACTCACCCACTCACGTCCCGCCGCTCACACCTCTCACCAGCCCAATATTGCGTCCGACCATCCTTGACCGTGCTCGAACACGCACAAACGAAACACGCCTGTCCGGCACGCGTTGCATTTGTGCATTGACCATGGCCTGAACAGTCCTCGGTCGCGTCAGCACAGTCGAAATACGAGGTATAACACGATGACGAGGCGTGTATTTGTGCTTGTCCCTGTGCTTGTGCTTGTGTGGGTTCCAACACCGACGTCTCCCCTACACCCACATCTTCGGCCTCGCCAGATTGAACAGCCAATACCCTGCTCTTTCGATGGGTCCCAGGTGCGGTAGGCGCATACGATACCACAGCCACCCTCGTCCCGTCCTCCATCGCTTTTTCGACCGCCGCCTTGATCAACTCCGTCGCTACCCCATACGCATCGCTCGTCCGTCCATACGTCTCCGCAAGGTCCTTTATAGCTGTCATCTCGAGCGCCGCAAACCTGTTCCCATTCCCATCACCTGGTAGGCCGGCATCGACGAACTCGAGGAGGGTAGATGCCTGGCTCAGAAAAACCTCATTGGCGAGTGTCGGTGCGGAAAAGATATCGAGGATCCGTGGGAAGCCGTGTGTTGGGGAAGAGGGGGGGACGTGCGTGTAGACTTGGGCTGCGCGTCGTGTGTAGGTGCCTATCAGCACCTCGAGTCCAGTGGGTGATTCCGAGAATGAAAACGACGGTGTGAGTGCTGATGGTAATACATCTACGTGCACGTCACGGAATGAGTGGGGGGTGTCAAACCCAAGGCAAGGACTCGGTAGACTCAGACTTACCCCGCGCGTACTCCTCGTCGAGGAGGATGACCAACCCGTTCTCGTCACCTCGTCCCACGAACGGGCGTTCGCCAAAGAGATTCAGGTGGTCGATGCCGGGTCGTTGATCGACGAGGTCGAACTGGTCGAGTCTGAGATGGGTAGCGAGGACGAGGTGGGCGTCGGACGTGGAGAGTGTTGAGAGGGAAGGAAGGGAATCGGAGGGGTAAAGATAGACTGTGGCAGCGTGTGCAAGCGCAAGGAAGAGGAATGGCGTCTGCAGTAGTGGATGCATCGTTGTGCCGTCAATTCAAAGAAAGGTCGAAGAGAAAGACGTATTGATGCTTGTTTGCTACTTTGAACTATTTGAAAGTGCTACAGTGTTTGGCACTCAAAATAGGCAACTCAGATATAGACAAAAACAAAACTATAATAACATCTTAAACATCATTCTTTTCAGGTTTTTAACTGCACAAGCATATTCTAGTGGACTAAAGGAAGAG